>QPKB01001262.1:0-11885 GCA_003546025.1 Camphora micrantha
CAGTTTAGTCCTTTGCGTTCCACAAACGATCATTTGAGGCCACTATCGACGGTCGATCGAAATTGCACGCAAGCAAAATTCATAATGTCGAGACCTACCTTGATCTAGCCAAACTCACAAAAAACGAAATCATATCATCATTAAAACCCCTGAAAACTTCCGGAAAGCACACCAACCCCCTACTATCCCCATACGCGCTCAGAATATGGCCACGACCATTATCCACACGTATCCACAAGTCAAACCTGACTCGCCTAAGAACTCTACACACACTTAATTAACTAACAAGCAATATGATATATTAATATAGGATTAAGAGTCGGGGTGTTTACACCAATGGCCTATTATATATATGAATTGAATCTCTATTGCAGAATTTAATTGACAAAGACATAAGAAGAAAAGGCCACCCACGAATTCATGGGATTGAGAGATTTTTCTCTTAAACTACTTTTCCTCTCCCTTTAGTTGTTACGCTCAAACTTAACAGCAAGAATGGGTCAATTTACCAAAAAAAAAGCCAAAAAAAAACAAAAGAAGGCATTAAAAAAAAAAAGAAAAGAGAAAAAAAAAATGTGTCTCTCCTCCCTCCGTTCCAGCTTCTTCCCCCTCTCTCTCCCAACTTCCAGGCCCTTTTTTTTATCATAATTCATGGAAGACAAAACCATACCAAAAGGAGATTTTAGGATTCCACAAATATAATCGGCAATATAGATGATTGCAGTGTCTATTGTCATAATGGTCAGTTAACAAAGGAAATAATGAAAACACGGTACCTTGATATTGTGTTTAGGAGGCGCAAGCACTATCTTTATAAAAGAAAATATAAAAGAGTGCACTCAACAAGGCACTCCACTGACATTGTCAGTTTGCTCGTGGAAATGAGCTTATGAGGTGTTAATCCTTAAAATCACAGTCCAAAAGGGTAACAAGAATGTTACTTTTCTAGCTAGACAACTTTGATTGATTTTTATTTTGACAAGTTTGTTTATACAATTTTTACTATGAGTTTTCTTTACTATTTCAATATAATAAGTTTTTTGGTACTACTTTATTGTATGACATTTTGCATGTGCACTACTCTTATTATATGATAAATTTCGATTGCACCAAGTCTTGAATTTACATTGTCATGTTTGGCATCCGAGACTTTTTCTGACCCCTTTAATTGACAAAAGAGTCTATTTAAAAAATTCTTTGCTAAAATAACTCTATATGAAACAAATCTTATATCAACTTTGCCTCACAAACGGATGAGGCTAGCCCCTTGCTAAATTCCTTGTTGCCTGATACAAGAGAGAGGATAATAGTCTCAAAGATGAAAATGATACACCCAAAATCAAGTGAGGGACGCCACTATAGTTCGTGGCCAACTACATTCCAAGGAAAGTGAGCCCACTTCAGTTTGCTATATAACAGAAAATATTTTCACCGATAAGAGAAAGGAAGCTGTTAAAACGCCATAATATTTTAAAATATATGTAGTGGACCGCGACCTTTTGGAGCACCCTCTTAAAATAAATTCACTGACAACATGCATCCCACAGGCTCCCCATGGATCCCGTCAACTACCAATAACAAAAGAGAATGGTAGGGTATTTAACCATGGCAAGTGTATGGTTTGAAAGGCTACCTTATTTTATCCACATGGGGCCTGATTTTTGATGGTCCACACCACTTATCTAATGGGCCTATCCATGGATAGATTATCATCATCATCTTATTCCAACTAGGTTTTGATCTACTACATAAATTAATATTTCTCCATTCGAATCTATCCTTAGCCAAATTCTTGAATAGAGTTGGTTCTCTTCTTGGGCTCTATCCCTCCAGTCTACCCCTCTTTCCTTAATGGCATGGATGAGAAATATCCAAAGAAAAGAGAAAAACAATCAGACCCGAATACCTAACTGCTGAGATGAAAGAATGTCCAATCCACATTGTGTCCTGTCATATTGAACATCTACATATAAAACTAAGGTCCCCTTATCTGTGAAAACTCAGGTAGGTTTGAGGCAGATCCAATTTGTTATGCCTGTTTTTTATATTTTTATTTGTTGAACCCTTCTAGTTGTTGGGTAAATGGGATCTATTGCCACTGGGGCAGCAACATTCACACACTAAAACACAAACCCGCAGGACCCAACCAACGAAATGTGAAATTTTGTTTTATCTTGAGCCTGAATATTCGAACCAAAAGTAATTCAGGTTGCAATAGTTTTGGACCGCACATGTCCAAAACTGACCCAAGTTACCCAACTTGTATAAAACATATCTTCATACATTGTAAAGTTCATGGTGGCAAACTATAATATCAAATGATTATAGATTGAGTTCTCGGTAATCAACCTGGCCCAAGTCTACTCGACTCAATCAAAATATATTTTCAAGTGCAGAATTTACAATTTAGGTCAGGCTCGGGTATGATTTGTGTATTTCCACATTTAGCTCGGGTCAGGGCTTGGATTGGACCATGACCCAATCCACACAAGTAGCATCCTTTTATTGAGAATGGTAGAGATTTAAACCAGCCGGATTTAGGTTCCAATTATGGGTGAAAGTGGACACAACTTATGTCCCTACATAAATCTGCCACAAAACAGAACAAATAATATTCTAATCATTTTTCCCTTATCTGGTGCCCGGCAAATCAAACTAATCTCAGCTACACTAGTCTGTTAGTTCAAATGTACAGAGGAAAGGAATAGTTAAGGACCATGAAGAGGAAAAAACTAAACAGCACATGGAGTTTGCTTGTAGAATTAAGTTTTTTTTTTTTTTTTTTTTTTTATTTCCATCTGGCCAACCAGACCAGTTTAAATAATTGCCTATGCATGGCCTATAAATCTGCTTCCATGAGGAATGCTTTTTCAAAGAAGAAACTTAAGGATCAAAGGCAGTGAGAGAGGTATCCTTCACTATTATTAACAATGGGGAAGATTGGTTATGTGGGTGTCATCTTCCTTGGTGTTTTGGCCTTCTTAGGTTCTGTACAGGGTCAGTTGAAGTTAGGATTTTATGATCAGACCTGCCCCAATGCAGAGAAGATTGTCCAAGACTATGTGAAGAAACACATCCCAAATGCGCCATCTTTGGCTGCAGCGTTACTTCGAATGCACTTCCATGACTGCTTTGTGAGGGTTAGTATTCTCTATCATTTCAATTTGGTAGAGGATTTTACTGGGTCATGATTATAACCTTAGAATGTACCACCATAGAGTGTGATAACATACGCTATTCAATCATATGCTTATATATGCCTTCATTGTTTCTGGACAGGGCTGTGATGCATCTGTTCTTTTAAACTCATCTTCAACCAACACAGCTGAAAAGGATTCACCACCGAATCTAACCCTCCGTGGCTTTGGCTTCATCGACACTGTAAAGAGTTTAATAGAAGCAGAGTGCCCTGGTGTAGTTTCATGTGCAGATATTCTTTCACTGGTTGCAAGAGATTCAGTTGTAACAATAGTAAGAATTCGAACATAACACTAAAATTACCAAAAGCAATAACTTTTGAGGTATTCCTGTACTCACGCAATTCTTCTGATTCTATCTACAACAATAGGGTGGACCATTTTGGAGGGTTCCAACAGGGCGCAGAGATGGGACAGTTTCGAATTCCACAGAAGCATTACTAAACCTCCCATCTCCATTTTTCAATTTCAGTACTCTGCAGGCAACTTTTGCAAGTAAAGGACTTAATGTGACAGATCTGGTTCTATTATCTGGTAAGCTATAGAAAAAACATTTAGTCCAAAATATCACTCGCCTTTTCTTTTTAGAACAATTGATGGTACAGTTGCACCTCACCTTACGGTAATCTAGGCCGAACATCATAGAATTAGCGATGTCTCAGCGTCTCCCATAGAAGATGATCCCAGCTATATATTCAATGTCTTAAACTTGACAATTGGAAAGAATTGTTGAAGCTTTTTTATCGCAAAGTCTAATGATGTGGATCGCTGGAATTAGGGAGACATTTGAGGCATATATCGCTCATGGTGTGAACTAACTGTGAATGATATGAACGCCGAAATGGGAGTGGGAAACACATTGATAGTGTATTTTAGACCAAGAAGCTGGCAGAGTCATTGTTCCAATCTACTCTTGTTTTTAAAAGATCATTTACTTTCTTTACCCATAACAGGAGGCCACACAATTGGGATTGCTCACTGCAATCCATCATTCGCCACCCGTCTCTACAATTTCACTGGACAAGGCGATATGGATCCTTCTTTAGACAGTGAATACGCCGAAGTTCTTAAGAGGAAGTGCACGGTTCCAACCGACAACACCACAATTTTCGAAATGGATCCTGGGAGTTTCAGGACCTTCGACCTAAGTTACTACAGACTTTTACTTAAGAGGCGAGGCCTGTTCGAATCTGATGCCGCACTTACTTCAGATAGCACTGGCAGATCAATTATAAATGAGCTTTTGAATGCACCAGTGTCAAAATTCTTTGACGAGTTTGCAATGTCCATGGAGAAGATGGGAAGAATAGAAGTTAAGACTGGAGCAGATGGTGAGATTAGGAGCCAGTGTGCTGTAGTGAGTTAGTGCAGATTTCAGAAGCCAGTGTGCTGTAGTGAGTTAGTGCAAATTTCAGATTCTTCTCAGTAAGTCCTGCACATAAGAGTCGAATATCTGCTGTTTCTATCATTATTGTCGAGTGGACGCTCAGTAGATGCAATAATCATGAGAATAAAACAGTTTGATGATTTATTTTCGAGGATCAGTTTTCATGTAATTGTTTTTGTTGATGATCTTTTCAATAAAATTTTAATTGAAGCTTAGAATCTAGTTTTAGTTGAATATAGAAGTACAAAAGAAAGTTTGTCAAAATGTACTTGACAGAGCTGAAGAGTATCTGTTTTCTTTGGCTTTGGAGCATTATAGATGGGATACTGTTTTTTCATCATTTCTCTACCTCAATTCACAAATGTAAGCAATTCCAGCAATAATTTTCCCATAATCCGATTCTTGATTTACGTTTTGGGACAGGTCCGCAGAAAAATTAAATAAAATTATGTATGCAGAAATAATAATAAAAGGAGTTCTAACCAGTAGTAACCTTTTTTCTTTCATTAAAGAAACAAAAAGCAATTTTATTCCCAAGTGCAACCAAAATTAACAAACCTATATTTCTGATACTTGAATGAATATATAACGAACAACAGCAATAAAATTCAATGTACAACTCTTTAGTAATGTATGTCGCTCTTTGTTACTTCATTGAAACTAATCTTCTTTGGTTAAGACACCCGCATTGCCAATCGGATAATGCCCTCGAGAACTTTTGAAATCTTTTAAGTCTACAGGTCTCACTGCCATATTAGTCATTGCAGTAGTGAAAGCATGCTCTGCATCTAACTAAAGAACACACCTTATCTCGCGACCCCAGACCGGCTTCCGGGAAAACTAAACCGCAGCGCCCGTGGTACGAGGAACAAGTCATTGACCATGTGTGCGATTTTCCATTGGTTTCCGCGGTGAAGATTTCCAAAAACAAACCCACACGATCATGGTTGCGGAAGTGTGTAGCAAATCACATCAAGACATATATGTAAAATCATAAGACATAATTTTAGAAGGGGAAACATAATCAAAGCTTTCCCCAAGGCAGTTAAAGTTAAAGGTTAATAAAAATAAGTTAAGTTTACAGCCCATAAGAGGCCAACAAAGGCTAATACATTCCCAAAATTCAAAAGGTCAAACCCTGTACAAAATGATCCTTGTCTCAAGATCCCACTCAACGTCTAGATGACGTCGTCGGGTTGTCACTCACCACCTCCTCTGGACGTTCCTCCTCATAGGCATCGATGCCTGCACCTGAGCACCAAAACAACAAGAGTCAAACACGACGGTCTGGCAAGTGATCGATTTAGGTATGAGCATAACAAGAAACAAATTTAAAATGAATTATAGAGTTTTAAAGTGAGTGCATAACCAAGATACTCATCAAGAAAGCGAAAGCCCATGAACAATAAACGAGACGGAAATCTAGCATGAATACATAAGTAATATCATGATTAGTAAATCCACATAGAGCTCATCCTTTCTCCATCATACGAGATGACAAGAGCAAGAAAGACAAAGCAAAGCTGGACAAAGCAAAGTAAAATCCCAAGCCACATGAGGTAGAGGGGGTCCGGCCGCAGAACCAAAAACAAGAACAAAGTATATAACTAGTCTACAAACAGTCCAAGGATTTAAGAACCCCCGGACGGTGGATCAGGACGACAGTGCAGTCCAAGCTTAGTAGTATCTACTTAAATTCATGAATGCACAAAACAAAACTGTATTTATAAGACTGATCAAAAGTAGGGGAAGTCACTTATCAAAATAAGGCAAAGCAGGACAAAGCGGAATAGCATGAGCTAAACATAAGAAGTGATCCCCTCAAAATTCCTCAAATCAAGAGTTTTTCTAGAAACAAAAATCCCCTTTTGGTCCTTGAAATAATTCAAAATAAAGCTAATACTTATAAGTCAAAATTAGTGCAAACCGATATCCTCCACATCAACCCTAAGGTTTTAAAACAAACTTCTCAAGCATATACTAAGACCCTTCACTTGAACATTGTGTATTCGAAACCCAAATGTTGGAATTTAAAAGTGGATTGCCACCCAAGAAACTAAACGACATTTTAGATTTGAAGTGCATAGTATCAAGTTAAAAGTCTCTTAACATATTTTGGGTTTTCATTTCCTTAAAAAACCTTCAAAAGTCCATTTTTCCTACACTCGATCAGCTTGCGGTTACGTGGCAGCTAGCCGCGTTTGGCTAGGTCGGCTAGCTGCCAGCTGACCGCCACCTCTCCTGATAGAAAACTAGGTTATGGATTTGTGACTGAACTAGGGTCGATCACCTAGCCGCCAGCTGACCGCCACCCTGCGGACAGTTGCATTTCAAGCACATATTTTGTCATTTCTCCTCCCATATCACTTTTTTTCTTTGCTGGACAGAACCCTACAATCTCGGAGCCTTCATGCTCTCCCAAAAGGAGCAATCTCCAACCAATTCATCATCAAACTCCTCCATTCACCACAACATCACCATATCACACCAAAAACAAAAATCAAGTTTCAAGACAAGTAATGAAATTCAAATTCAAAACAGTAGGAAAACATTTGGAGAGTAATTACAATGACATGCATGTAAGCAAGGAGGCCAAATACTATGATTAATTGACAATTAGCATAGATTGAAAACCTACTAAACAAAAACATGCACTTTGCAAGCAAAATGCACCAAATATCTCACATGCAATGAGGAACCTAGATTAATCACTTGCCTTAGTCCAATGTGCAAATTCAAATTTCTTCCAAAAGATCCCCCTCAAGAGCTGAGCCAAAGATCTACAAAAGGCCCCAAGAAAACACCTCAAAGACTAACAAGTTTTGAAATCCAAGACTCATTTCAAATTGGTTTTTGCATGTGTGAAATCTGAACTCCTTAGGAGCCATAAGGACTCATTGAAATAGATGAAGAGAAACACTCACTTGGAAGTGTCCAAACAAAGAAGAAACAGTTGGAGGGAGATGCAAATATGCAGGATTTCTGCACCGAGAACCACCTACCTGAAGCTTGGAGGAAGAGGAAGGCAATGGTGAAATCAGATCTCCATTTTGAGGCCAAGAGGTGTGGCATGCATGAGGAAGAAGATATAGAGAAAGAGGAGCCCTCCTCTGGTTCTGAGTTTTTCTGAGCTGGAATGGAGTTTGAATGAGAGTACTGAGGGAGAGAAATGGTTTTCAGTTGAGTGGGTTGCCCAACAGGTCTAATACTTCAAATGGCTGAAAAACCCTATTGCGGGCCCCGGACGCTATCGATGAAGAAGGAAGAAATGTTCCTCAAAAAATCTCGTTTCCAAAAAGTATAAATTTCGCATGGTTTGGAGATTTTGAAAATTGTGCACAGATTTGAGTTTGAAAATACCTTTTTATCCTTTTTGGGCTAAAACCAGGTTTTCAGGCTTTGGACACAAATGGACTGAATGTGAAAGTTGTGAAAAATAACAAAATCTTTCGAAAGGAGTGAAAATCATAATTTTATCGAAGTCCAAAGTCACACCCCATGCTTACACATGTAACTCAGGGCACCCCTGAGCGTGTCAGGCTGAAACCAAATGTCGGAATTTAACGCTCATAAAATTTCCAAAGCTATGACTAGGACTAAGTCAAACCACTCTCTAATTCAACGATCACTAATCCCACTCAAGCCTAATTGCCCGTTTAATTGACACTAATCGTGATAATCTGGGTCTGGGTCTTACACCTTTAAGAATGCAATGTAATCTTATGACCTAACTTTCACATGAACTAACTTGCAAAATCCAATACAAATAGCCCTATAAATACCTATGGTCTTTGCTATGCCCCAACTTTCATGTCTCTGAGTCTGGTCAAAACTCACACCTTAATAGGAGGATCAATCTTAAAAGGAAGATTAAATAAAGATGAAAAGGAAAAGTTGTTGTTATGTAATTGGTCATATAATGCTAAAGGATTCTTATTGGTTGATCTGTGCCTTTTCTTATGCGTTGTTGTGGCTCATGTGAGCTCCAACAAAAGACGAAATTGAGAAGTAGCATCAAAATTAAATTGAAAACCTTTTGCTATAATGCATAGTAATTTGATATGAAAAATTTCGGTTCCTTGTCTTAGTTTTTGGGGGCAACACTAAACCAAAGCTAGAATCTTCCTAAATTAGATGAAGTATGCCATATGACGGTTGTAAAGCAGTTAGGACCTTGCATTATTTTCTTGGCATGATTTAAAATGGATGGTTGTACACCAGTTGCACCCCTTGAGCTTATGGCAGTAAATCTTCTACATATGACAGTAATTCATATCAACACATAAATGGAGAATAAAATCAAGACATCGTAATTATGGTCAAAAGCCCATCCTATCCTCCTTTATATTTCTTTACTTTCCATCTTTACATTTGATACCAACCAAAATCCATTTGGTTATTCCCTAATTGGGATCTTTACAAAGATTACAATGTTATCTCTATAGATATGATACAATCACAATGCACACGATACACATCTTGAGGATCTTGGCCAAGTCAAGTCCTAGTCACATACGTCATGCCCCCCACACCCACCCGCACCCACACACCCCTCTCAAATTGACGATAGTGAATCCACCGGCATCAATTTGCCAACAAAGGATTGATTTTTATTTCTGGGATGAGCTTTGAAGAAAATGTCCACTATTTGAAGATCAGTTGTCACATGAGGAATTGTAATCTTCTTATCATCATAGGCTTCTCGAATATAGTGACAATTAACTATAATATAATTTGCCCGCTCATGATAGACAGGATTAGCAGCAATTTGAATAGCACTAGTATTAACAGCATGTAGAGGAGTAGCTGTGTGCCGAGAAAAGCCTAACTCTTGTGGCAAACACCTTAACCAAACAATTTCAAAGCATGTAGAAGACATAAATCTATATTTTGCTTCAGTTTAAGACTTGGATACTCTCTCATGCTTCTTTCATTTTCATGATATAAGGGCATCTCCAAGATAAACACACCAACCGGTCGTGGAAGGACGAGTGTCTGCATCCAGCCCAATCCACATCACAGTAGGTAGTTGTCATGACCTTGGACTGAGGCCGAGCCAACCAAAGCCCTAATCCAGAGCCACGGCGTGGCGAGTTAGAAAATTTCGCCCTCACACGCTGTTTCCCACAGGTTTCCGCGGTGAGGATTCCAGATCCAAGGACTATCAAACACATGAAAATGTATACATATGCAGAAGCATGTAGAAAACACAACACGAACTATGACAAACTACCATAATATCCAAGTCTCATGCCAAAGTGAGAAATATACATAAGCAAACCCAAAGTTAAAGTTTAAGTTTCTACATCACCAAAGAAAATAAATTTAAGGTATACAATCCCAAAAAATAAAAGCGAATAAAGGCTAATGAAACAAGTTCCCAAAAGTAATGATCAATCCCCAAAATGTGAAGTAGATCCTGACCCAGCCCGACGTCTAGATGACATAGTTGGGCTGTGTCTCGACCCCAGACCGAGACCCGGGCTCGTGACGCGGTTTCCCACACGTGTCCGCGGTGAGGATCCCCCAAAATAGAGTCTCATACGATCATGGTTGCGAAAGCGTGTAGCAAATCACATCAAAACAAAGCATAATAATTTCAAGATGCATGAATAAAATCATCAAAACATAATTTCAGAGGGAGAAATATAAACATAGCATTTCCTGAATCAAAATAAGTTTCAAAGTTTAACAAAAGTAAGTTGATTAAGTTTACAACCCAATAAAAGGCCAACAAAGGCCAATACATTCCCAAAATACAAAAGATGAAACCCTTAGCAAAGTACATCGCATCTCAATAACCCACCCGTGATCGTGCCCCAAGTGTAGGGTCATCGCGATGTAGTAATAACCGGGTCGATCCACAGGGAGCCAATGATCGCAATGTACATGCCCTATTGAAAAACTAGTACTAACCTATCAAATATCTATAAAAATCACAAATCCTACTTTAATTAAAAATTACTTACGGATCTAAATAAAATTAATTACAACCTGAATTAAAAAAAAAATCCTAAACTAAAATCCTAGTTTAATAAAATTATACTAAAAACTGCATCCACCATAAAAATAATAAGAAAACCAATTGGAGATGTTAAAAATTAAGAAATAATTAAATTGAAACTCAAATTTGATTGAGAGCCTTGCAATCTAAGGGTCGGGGTTCAGTTGTTTTCTAAATACTGAAAATATGGGTGATTTCATTTAAGACCCAAAATCTGAAATTTCAGATTTATTAATATTTGAAAATTTTCAGAAAGACTCTAGTCTCATTCCAATATTTTCAGTATTTAGCAGCCTTTAAGCATGCAATATATCATTCAAAAATAAGGCATCAAAAGAACATAAATAGAGAAAATAGATTGATAAATTAAAAATCAGATTTTGAATTAGAATTGGTCACCCATAAAATCAATCAGATTTTAATTCAATTGTTATGTTCCCAAAAGAAAGTTTCATGACTCCATTCCAGCAATTTATCAATGCATTCGATGTGGCCAAGAATGGTCTTCCCAATATCACAGAAATTTGTGCACTAGGGTTGGCCACTGGCTGTGTGTCGAAGACGATAAAATATGCTGGGAAGTAGAATTTTTTGATTTGGACTAAAACATCCTTTAGTACCCCTCTCAGTTTCTTTATTGATCTATCATTTAGCTAATGGACCCGTTTCCTTCCCTTCCCCTCTCATCCATCCCCGGGGCTGCCGAAAGGCCGAAATGGAGGGAAGGAGAGAAAAGGCAGGTATCAACATTTTTGTACGGGTATGCCAAATTTTCTATTCTACTTGGTATTTAGAGATGGCGATCCGGAGATTCACCTTCACAAGTAAAAAGGAAATCAACTCTTTTTTCTAACTTTCCATTGCACATATTTTAAGAAAAGAGACAAGTTCTTTTTGAATGCCGTAAGAGGCGATTTTTTGTTTTGTTTGCCGTGAAAGGCGATTTTTTTTTTGTTTGCCGTGAAAGGCTATTTTGTTTTTGTTTGCTGTGAAAAGCGTTTTTGCCGTGAAAGGCGATTTACAAATCTCATCAATAATGAAAGACAAGAATTGTGATTTTTTTTGTCTCTTTAAAAGAAATACAAAATACAATAGAAAAGTAAGAAAATGAATTCTGACTTCTCAGAAGATTGTGGGGATACATTCAGATCGACGGTAGCAAGTCATGTATGGGTTTTGCCATCGTCCATGCAGATGAGAACGTATGATGCTTTGATTCTCTTAGCTTGGCTTGGACTTCAGTTTTTTTAAAAGATAAAGACCAAGAAGAGGTCCTATATCTCATAAACCAAATAGA
>QPKB01001263.1:0-11865 GCA_003546025.1 Camphora micrantha
GAGTAATGTGCAGGGGGATAGAGTGATGCAGGCAAAGGCAGTGCAGGTGGGTGCACTAGTGTGGAGTATGAGTGTAGGTGGGTGCAGCAAAAAGGGAAAGGAGAAAGGAGAAAGGAGAGAAGAGAGAAGGGAAGGAAGGGACGTGGTGAAGATGGTGTGAGGTGGGTGAAGTGGGTGCAGCAGATGTGCCGTGAAGGGTGAAGAAGATGGAGAATAAAAGGAAGAGAGGAAAAGAAATAAGAAGAAGAAAAGAAAAGAGAAAGAAGAGGGTAGTGTGTAGGTACAGGTGGGTGCAGTGGAGTGAGCGGAGAAGAGAGGGGGAAAGAAGAAGAAGAAGGAGGAAAGGAAAAGGAAGAGAGATGAGGAAGGGCAGGGAGCGGTGAAGGAGAAGAGAATGAGTGGGAGGAGTAAGTGGAGTTGGAGAAGAGAAAGGAAGAAAGAAGAAAAAAGAGACAGGGAAGAGAAAGGAAGATAGGGGAGGGAGAAGAATGAGAGAGGAGGAAAGGAAGGGAAAGAGAGGGATGGATGAAAGAGAAAGGAAGGAGAAGATGGGCAGGGACGCAGGTGCAACGGCGCAGGGGAAGAAGAGGAAGTAGAAGGAAAGAAAGAAAAGATGAAGGGGAGTGGTGCGGCAGCAGCGCAAGGGGGGAGAAGAAGAAGGAGGACGAGGTGCAGGTGGTGGCGAGGTGGAGTGAGCGGAGAAGAGAGGGGGAAAGAAGAAGAATAAGAAGAAGGAAAGGAGAGGGAAGAGGGTGCTGGTGCGCTATAGCAGAGGAAGGCGTGATGGGAAGAAGGGAAGAAGAGAGGAAAATAGGGAGTGAGAGAAGAGAGGAGAGAGGAAGAGGGAGCGCAGAGGGAGATGGGTGCAGGTGACAGAGAAGGGGAGGTGCAGGTGACAGAGAAGGGGAGGAAGGTGTACCTGGCGCAGGGGAAGGCGATGCGTGAGGCGGAGGACGAAGATGGAGGCTGCTGCTGCGTTTGGCGGTGCTGCTATGGGTGGGCGTGCTGCTGCGGCGACATCGGGCTTCCTTGGGGTGGCTACTACATGCGTCTGGAGGAAGGAGATGATGGAGGTGGAGGGTGGAAAGTGCTGGGTTGGACGGGAGAGGGACAGAGCGGAGAGGGAGAGTAGGGAGAGAGGGAGATGGAACAGAGGGTGGAGGAGGAAAAGAGATTCTGGGACATGCGCAGGTTGAGGTGGGTTCTGCGTGGAGAGATGCTGTGAGGGAGGAGATCTGAGGGAGATGAAGGACGAGAGATGAAGCTGATAGATGGGTGTTCTACCCCTGTGCTGGTGATGGTGGGAGATGGAGACGGCGGGGATGATGATGATAGGAGGTGGCAGGTGGAGGGGCTTCTGTGCAGGGAATGGGGAAGATGATGGGTGAGAGAGAGAGAGATGATGATGAAGAGGGTGAGAGGGCGATCTGCTAGATGCGCTGGGAGGAAGAAGAAAACGATGGAGGGTTTCTGTGGGGGAGATCCGGGAGTTGGGAGAGATAGAGAAGGAGAGGTGAAAGAGGATGATGGGTTGTGGGAGTTCTGTGCAGGGATGGAGATAGAAACCGAGAGCTGTGGTGAGATGGGCGTCTCCTCCTGGGATAGATGAGGGTGAATGGGGGATAAGATGAGGGGGTTCTGAGATGATTAGCCAGAGATAGAGATTGAGAGGGAAAGAGATAGAGATGAGGGAGAGTTCTAGTGGAAGAGGGAGTGGGAGAGAGAGATATCAGGGGGGAGGGTGAGTCCAGATCTCGTGGACTCTCCTCTCCCATGCAGGTGATGGGCCAGGCGATCTGGGCCAAATTGGGTCGGGTCAAGTTTGGTTCAGGTTTGGGTTTCGATTTGGACTGTAGTTTGGGTTTTGAGCTAGAGTTTTAGATGGATTTGGATATGGGCTGATGGGCCAAGCCTGGTGGTCTTGGATTTAAAAGAAACTAATTTGGGCCCAAAAAGAACAGGTTCGGACCCAAAAGACCGGGGTTATCATTGCCGGGACCCGGCTTCGTAGATTTTGATCCGCTCGTCAGATTTCGACGTTTTACATATTGTCGGAAAGCCCTCGGTGAGTAGGTGACGATGAACCAACTTTTGGGGCTATTAGAGGTCTAGAAATGGAAGGTGATTTTTCATGCAGGCGCCTTTGGAGTGTGGGCCCGTTGTCATGATTTTTCGATCTGCTCGTCGGATCTCGGAGCTCTATATATGGATAGAAAGCTCTTGACAAGCAAATCGCAGTAAGCCAACTTCTGGGGTGATCGGGGGTCTAGAAATGATAGGTGACCTTTGACTCGGGACCTAATCATGACACCATTAAATATGGTGGACTAAATTACCACTCAGGGTGCCAAAAGGAGGTGCCTACACTACATATCGTCGAAAAGCTATCGGAACGTAGAATCTGTTGGTCTGTACATCATAATGATCAGAGGTCAGGAAAAGGCAGGAATATCTGGATCAACGATCCTAGCCTCTTAATTTATGCTAATCACATCGTACTTAGGCAAACTAAACGTAATCTTTTCAGGAACAACCTGAGTGTGTTCTATGTAGTCTGGAAGGGGTTTAGATAGTGCTATAGCTCATTTCTTTGTTTGAACAGTGGGTTGGTCTCGAGATCTTAACGTGATTCGGCTTTTTCTCTCACAAATTTCTAGAGATCGTTGAACTAAGTCTAAAATTATCAACAAGCATCTTCATCGTCATTAATTAATTTGAATTATGCCATTAACCATTCAATTATGGGTGAAATGGGAGCACCATTATATATGACAGGTGTTTAATGCTATCGTAGGGGGCCAAATGAGGTGTCTACAGTATGCCCCTCTTTGGAGAACAACACATGGAGAGTTGTGCTCCAAAGAAAGTAGACACGCGACTTATGACTCACGGGAGCTTTTGAGCTCACGGGAGTGGCCACCTACGGATGTATGCAATTGCAAATTCGTTCTAAAAGTGAGGTTCACTTTTCTAGGATCAATTCTGATTCAGGGGAAAAAAAGAAAAAGAAGAAGTTACGTGCCTATTGATTTGATTGAAAAGCCGAGATCTATGCCTCGGTGCCCGTGGTATTGCCACGTGGCGGGTTGGGAACTGTGCCCCGATTGTTTAATTTGAAATGATGGTGGGAACTGTGCCCCGGTAGTCTGAATCAGAAGTTGATCTTTCGATTGGCTAAGTCACTATTAGAGTTTCATTTGTTCTTGCAATAGAGTTTGATTCGATTAGTCATATTTAATGTCTTTTGACTTTCATCCACAGTTGAATGTTCAAGGCATAGTTAAAGCTAAATAACAATAATGGAGATCTTGAAGGCAATTAAGAACATAATTCAAGCAATAGAGTGAGTGCATGCGAGATTGAGATGCAATTTCTTTTGCAAAGTTTTTTTTTTTTTGAAACTCAGGTATGCATCGAAAGAAAAAGCTAAATTAATGGAAGACGGTCACCAGAATAACTGTCACTCTCTAGGGATCTTGGTCTTCACCCAAGCTTAGATGAGAACCTGGGATAGATTTGATCATCATTTCGTGCTTATCATGGAGAGTTTTGAGTTACACGGATTCCATCCTCCAACGTCAAGATTTGAGTCGGCAAACACCACAATTCGTGATAACATGATATTATGGTCGCCATACCGATTATAAGCACTTAAGGGTGGCCTACGGTGACTCAATTTCCAGACGTGACGTGAAATCATAAAAATCCATAGTTAGGTGTACTTACCTTAAGAGCTTTCCGTAAATTCGACAATGTGGATCACTATTGCTTTATTCCGTTGTTTGTTCTTTCAAAGTTCGTGCCATTCATCTCCATCAACGTGCTTGAATCACCTTTTATGTTATCATTTCTGGATTGGAAATCTGCAGTGAACAAACACTAAAAGATTCTGCGCTTTTGTCCGTTAGTACTCAGTTTGGTAATTTGCAGAAGTAACAATTATAATTATATTGACAGAAATGACATGGAATATAATGCACAACGTTAAATGTATGCGTGATGGGACTAAAATGTGCATGACGCGACTGGACCTCCTGTGATGGGACAATATTTGGTGGGCTTTTATTTATTTATTTATTATTATTTTTTATTTTTATGATTATCGTTTACCCCTTTTTTTTTTTAATGACTAGATGTTTAAGAGTCGTTTCGGTCTTGAATCCATGCATCGCGGAGTCCTCCGGGTTACAAAAGGAAGTTGGGCGCACATGGAGGGGCGCCCGTGTGTTTTGGCTTACTTGGGCACACCTCTATGTGCGCCCAAGTAGTCTCTTCTACTTGGTTCAGGATTGCTTGTGTGAGGCGATCTCAGGCGTGACGGAAACGGAAAGTGAGGGGAACTTGGGCGCCACTAGGAGTGCGCCCAAGTAGCTTCTTCTACTTCGTTAAGAATTTCATGCATGATGGAAGTGTAAAGTGATGGGAACTTGGGCGCCACTAGGAGTGCGCCCAAGTGACAATCCGTCCTCTTTTGAGACTAGGACTGAAGAATATATAAGGAAGGCTTGCCCCTGGGTTTTTCCATACTTTCTTACTCTCCAGACTTCGAATCAGAGTCTTTGGTCTCTCTTTTCTGTCTCTAAGTAAGTACTTTTCTCCTCTCTAGTCCTAAGACATGCAATAGGCTTTTCTAGTTGTTTTGCTCTCTTTTAGGCATGACGCTTCTCTTTTATGTGTAATTCTCAGGCCAATCTTAATTCTAGTTAGACCATATTTTTTTTTCTTGTTTAAACAATTCTCTTCATGCCTTCTTTTTTCTTTTCTCTCTTTTTTTTTTTTTTTTTTTTTGGAGATGTTTCTTTCTTGTTTCGATGTTATACTGCTCTTTCATGTTCATATCTTGTTCATGAATGTTTTATGATGTCTCTCCCTTAAATTGATAGTTTCTTTTGCGAAATTTTTTTTTTACGACGCTTATTTGTTGTTAGGATATTGCATTGCAATTTTTTTTTTTTTTTTTTTGTTTCCTAAAAAAACTTAGGATGACCTGACGACACTTCTGGGGGACTTGCCTCACGGATTTTGGGTATTATGGCAAATAATTTTAGGATGAATCGGACCCATTCGGGATGAAATCCCTGGAATGGACTTGGGCGCCACCCGTGGTGCACCCAAGTGATCCCCCCACTTTTTTTTTTTTTTTATTATAACAAAATCAACCTTATATTATTAGAGAATTTCTAAGGCTGTGTGTATTTGTTTTGCAGGTTCGAATTTGCTTGATGGCCAATTTTCCAGTCTTCTCCTTCACCATTGATGGCGGTGTGGGGCCTGGCGTTTGTAAGCCTTACAAGCCAAGGGATGAGTACTGGTCCCCTAGTGATGAGAGAATTGGTTACTATGATTCTGAGGAGCGAGTTGAGTTCTACCTTGAACATGGGTCATCTATGCCTAGTACCTATAACTGTGTATTCCAGTTTGAAGAGATGATGGACCAACAGCTCGTGGAAGTCAAATGCAAGACATATGATTTGTTGGTTGCAAAGTATAAGAGAATTCGCGAGCTATACGGAGATCTATGCATCGTGGGGAGGACTGCTCTTACTAGACTGTGTAGCTACAATGGGACTTCAGAAGATTTGCCAGCTTTTGTTAGTAAGGTGCTCCAATCTCTCCTATGGAGCATGATGGACCTCCGGCCAATGCTTGGGGTCTGGGATGCCATGAAGACTACTAACGAAAGTGTTGACACCAAAAATGTCACTATGTCCCTTCAACACCAAAAGCTACATGGAGCCACATCCTGCCATAAATAGGAAGGCGCCACTTCAAGCACTAGATCTTGTTAGAATCAAACAAAAACTGCAAGATCCTTCAAAGCAACCAGAAGAAGGGTACACATGGAGTTTCGGGCCATTTCGACGTCATTTGGCCTAACTTCACTCCTCCGACAGCCAGACAGGAGCTCCCGGCAGCGACAGTGTCGAAGACTTCAAAACTTCGATCAGAGCCTACGGATGGCCTCAGAAAACCTCCAAAAGGCCCCCTGCCAAATTTCAAGTCAAACGGACAACGTTTGACCCTTCATCAACTCTGGGGAAGTAAAAACAGGCCTACCGGCAGTGGAGCACCCCGGAATCATGGCATCCAAATTGGAGCTAATGGATCATCTCAAAATGACTCCAATAGGTCCCCTGTCAATTTTTAGGTCAAATGGACATCGTTTGGCCTAGTTTCAAAGCTCGGCATTTTCCTCGAGGTGAAATCAAGGCGAGCATTTGCGGGACCCCAAAATGCTTCAAACCTCAAACCAAAGCCCATGGTTGGTCTTACTTACTACTCAGGAGGCTCCCTGTCAAATTTCAGGTTAATCGGACGTCGGTTGACCACAAGTCAAGCTCGGCATTTCTCTCATGGCGAAATTAAGGCGAGCATTTGCGGGACCCCGAATGGCTTCAAAACTCAAACCAAAGCCTATGGTTGGTCCTATCTACTGCTCAGGAAGCTCCACGTCAAATTTCAGGTCATTTCGACATCGTTTGGCCTAGTTTCAATGCTTGACAAAAAATCGGCAAAACCGCACAACAAAGTCTTCGGCTTTCCAGAAAAATAGGAAACTTTGTGCCCCGATTTGCGTGGCTTCTCATAGGGTTTTCTTCAAGAGAATCAGGCCAATAAATGAGAGGAAATGTCAGAAAAAATACAGAAGAAAAAAGAATGAAAAAAGATCGAAAAACGGCGAAGAAACGGCGACCAAACGGCGACCAAAAAATGGGCCCAAGGCCCATGGTCGCCGGCGACCATGGAATTCCGGCGACCCAGAAAATCGCCGGAAGACCTTTTTTCGGGTCCTTTTCGCGTTTCAAGTTGATTGGCCCCTGTGATTTTTCCAAAATCTGATTTTTCGTGCATGAAATCCATCGATCTTCGTTAACATCACGGATTCGCCGCCGAAATCATTGGATGATCATTAGATGCCTCGAAATCGCCAACCGGCCGATAAAGAAAGCACACTTTCTGCCCGCCCGATCCTGAAATCGACAGGACAGATGTTGCCGGCACGTTGACATTAATCAATGTCTGAAATTGCATCGCCATCCGACATCAAACAACATGTGGATCCACCGGCGGTCATGGCAAGAAGAATTCCAAAAGACGCGGCGCGGCCCGCGACTCTTCGAGCGACTTGGCGACCAATTAATGAGGTTAAATGACCCGTTTATGACAAGTTAATGCTGTCATTAACTCATTATTTTGGACGGCCCAATCAAAAGCAAGCAAATGGGAGTTACAAGTCAAAGGATTTATGGCATTAAAGCCATGAAACTCCTCTCATGATGGGGATTAAAAGCAATTAAAGGCTCATTATTCTCCATCGGCCAATCAGATTCAAGGAAAAAGGAGTTACAAAACAAATACTTTAAAACTTGTAACTCCTCCCGTTATGAGTATTAATGCATTCAATGCTCATAAACCCTCCTAAATGGCTACCAAAGGCCTATAAATAGGAGGGCATTCCAAAGGGAAAGGATCTAGCTCTCGCTCTCCCCCCAACAAAGACAAAAAAATCCAGAGAATTGCCCAGAAAATCCAGAGCCCCTACAACTCTGCTGCAAAGACCACCAAAAAGTGATTGAAGCACCCTTGGGGGGCCACCCCCCCAAGGACCTCCCTTCTTCTACCAACATAGCTAAAACGTGGCTTTTCAGCCCGTTTACTTAGCTTTTTATCGGATATAAGACCTTCTCTTGGTCTTTGTCCTTTAAAAATCTGAGGTTAAAAAGCCAAGCCAAGAATCCAAGCATCGTGTTCTCATCTGCATGGACGATGGAGGAGCCCATACATGACTCGCGACCGTCGATCTGAACGTGTCCCCACAATCGAATGAGAAGTCAGATTCCTTTTCTTGATTTCTATTGTACTTTAATTTTCTTTTAGAGACAAAAATCACAATTCTTGTCTTTCATAATGGATAAGACTTGTAAATCGCCTTTTACGGCAAAATCGCCTTTCACGGCAACAAATGAAATCGCCTTTCACGGCATTAAAAAAAAAACCCTTTTGTCTCTTTTCTTAAAATATGTGTGCAATAGAAACTAGAAAAAGTTTCATTTCCCCTTTCTACTTGTGAAGGTGGATCTTCGGATCACCATTCCTAAATTCCAAGTAGAAAAGTGAAATTGGCATACCCGTATAAAAAAAAAAAAAAAAGATGTTGATACCCTTTATCTTTTCTTCTCCTCCCCTCCGCCGTACCCCGAAAGACCCGGGGCGGAGGCAGCGGGAGAGAGGGAAGAATCGGGTCCATCAAGCTGGCATACCCGGTGGGACACGTTCATTTGAGAACATGAACTTCGATTCTTTGGCACTTTTCTAGTTGGTGGCCAATGTTGAATCTTGCAAAAAAAAAAAAAAAAAAAAACATGAGATGTGATTTTTTTTTGTTTTGGAAATTTCTTTCTTTAAGTCTATTTCCAATCTTTCTCCTTCTCGGAAAAAAAAAATCTTCTCTTGTTCTTTGAATTCAGATCTGAGAAATCTCGATCTCCTCCCTTTTGGACTCAGTGCCCGCAGAAATGTTTGAGCACGTTTTCAGATTGGGAAAGGGACCGTTTGCTCTCTTTGATGAGTTTGAAAAAAAAATCTGATTTCAAACTTGTCAGATTTTCAAAAAAAAATCTCCTTTCTTTTGGATTCAAATTTGAGAAATTTTGGTTTTCTTTTCCTTTCTGACTTAGGGCTCGCAGAAATTGTTTGAGCCCCTGTTCAGACTGGGAACGGATCATTCGCTCTCGCTGATGAATCCATCCAAAAAAAATCTGATTTCAAACTTGTCAGATTTTCAAAAAAAAATTCTTCTTTCTTTTGGATCCAAATTTGAGAAATTTTGGTTTTCTTTTCCTTTCTGACTTAGGGCTCGCGGAAATTGTTGGAGCCCCTGTTCAGATTGGGAACGGACCATTCGCTCTCTCTGATGAGTCCACCAAAAAAAAAAAAAAAAAAAACCGGGGATGCACTTGAGAACACGAAAGTTTTACCGATTGCGTTCTTTAATCGAGGTTGATCCAAGAAAAGCCTTGTCCAGAGTTTGGAGACAGCTAGGCTGTTCTAGGTAAGGGTCCTCCAAACGGGTTCATTAAGTAATCCTACCCTTACCTGGGGGCTAGTCTATCAACATTGGTTTCATAAGAACAAATCGTGAGAACTCGATGTATTCTCAAACCCTAAAAATTTTTCGTCGATTTTTGGTTCAAATTTGAGAAATCTTGATCTCTTCCTTTTCAGACTCTGTGCTTGCAGAAATGTTGAGCACGTGTTTGAACTGGAACATCATTTGCTCTCTTTGATGAATCCGATACTGACTTTCAAAAAAATCTTCAAAAAAAAAAAAAAAAAAAAAGAACTTCTGTCACGTTTGGGTTCAAAGTCGAGAAATCTTGACCTCTTCCTCCTCGGATTACTGTGCTCGCAGAAATGTTGAGCACGTGTTTGGGTTGGAACGTCATTTGCTCTCTTTGATGAATCTGATC
This sequence comes from Camphora micrantha, assembly GCA_003546025.1. Lineage (NCBI taxonomy): Eukaryota > Viridiplantae > Streptophyta > Magnoliopsida > Laurales > Lauraceae > Camphora > Camphora micrantha. The sequence goes on from QPKB01001263.1 coordinate 9,471, forward strand.
CTGACTTTTCTAAAAAAAAAAAAAAAAAACTTCCGTCATTGTTAGGTCCAGATTCGAGAAATTCTGGTTATTTCCTTTTCGGACTCTGTGCTTGCAGAAATGTTGAGCACGTGTTCGGATCGGAGTGCCATTTGCTCTCCTTTATGAACCCAACCTTGACCTTTCAAAAAAATCCCATCTCGTGTCCATTTCAAGGATGCGATTTACAACATCTGTGCCTAGCGGTGCTAGTACGCCCTCTTGGGTCTACTGTATTCGCGACCGACACATTTGTACTCCCAACCTTATATCATTTTACCTCGAGTGAGCCTCGCTCCTCGGTAATCTGAATTAAGGTTCACAATTGCTTCTAGCAGTCACTGGAATGCTCACTATGAGCCTTTCATACCTGCATTTAGAACAATTGTATACTCTATGGCTTTTTGCCTTCTTCATCTTGCTTGGGCCGGGCCTTGTCCCCTCGAGCAAATTGAAAAGAAAAAACCATAGTTTATTTCCATTTATGATCACCACATTCTTGTGATTACTAATGGATCCGGTCTTGTTTCAGAAAAGTTTTTCAAAAACTAACATGGCAGCTTCGCTGACAATCACTTTCGACGAGAACAAGTACCAGCTGATGCTTCAAGAGAAGCAAAACAAATGCACTCCTAAGCGCCTCGCCAGCGGCCGAAGTGTCACTTCCTTCGGTAACGCACAAGATACCGGGTCGACCTCCTCTCCCCGATCCATCGTCTTTGGGTCGCTGGGACCTTTACCACTTCCCGCAGAAGAAACAACTCCTGCCAAGAAGCAGAGAACCGCCCCTGGGCGCGTCACTACCGTGACACCAAGGGCAACCGCTAAGAAGACTGAAGCCCGCGACAACCCCGCGAAACCTCAGCCTGCAAGAAACCAGGTCTACCTCAAGACTTGGTCTCCAAGACCTTCTCCAAAACAAAGAAGGTCCCAAAGATCTGCAAGGCCAACATACCTGGCCCCACTCAAGGAGAACCGGTTCTACCCTCTCTCGTACACGAAAGAGGAGAAACCAGCCCTCCACCAAACAAAATCTACTCAGCACGAGCCGGCTTATTCTTATAAGCCCAGGATCAAGTCGTGCATCATCAGGCCTCAGCGAGAACCTGTCAAGGCCTGTACTCCTGCAACTCGGCCCTTCATCTCAACAGGGGTCGAGCTCGCCAAATTTAAAGCTTCGCTGCGACAGGCTAAGGACCGCATCCAGATCCTGTCCTTGCCAAATTACAAAGAAGACAAGCTCGGCTGCTGCGCGCGAGGGACCACCTCCTTCGTGGCTAGAGCACAGCCCGAGCTAACTGAAGCTCAAATCGCTCGTCGTATGCGTCGCCGCGCGGCGTATCGGCAAAAGAGACTAGAGAAGCAAAGAGCTCGGCACTCCACGCTCCAGGTCTCTCAAAAATGGGTAGAAAAAGAAGCACCCAACCAAGTTGCTACTGTCCATATGGTTGGCAAAACCAGAAGGCGCCAGAAGTCAGCAACAAAAATCCATGTCAAGCGACCGGTGACTCGCAGCATCTCCCAGGCGCGAAGAAATAGAGGAGATTCTCCCACTCCTTCAAGTCAAAGACACCGGAGCAATCACTCTTCGAGCTCTTCATCCAAAAGAATGAGCTCCAGCTCAGTCACCAAGACGATATCCTCATTCGACTCTCGAAAGATGAACGTCTTAGTCACAAATGCTGAGCAGCCTCCGTCGCAAGATGACGTAGCCGCACGCATCCAGCAGCTGGAGCAAGGACAGCAGAGGATAGAAGCTCTCATGGAGAACTTACTTCTTACCCTCCAACGTCCACTGAATAATGAAGCTCCTCCAAGTCACCACGAAGAGGAGGTGAATGAGTCACGCGCCCTTACCAAAAAGGACGTTGACGATATCCTCGCCAAAGCAAAGGAAGAGGATTCACTAAAGGAACACGGAATCAAGCCGCCATATCCCTTATGGATGGACTCGGCCATACCAAATTCAAACAGCCCACTCTCCAAACATATACAGGGAAGGGCTCGGCCAGACAACATGTCATCCATTTCAAAATCCTGACGGGAGCCATCGCGGATCAAGATGCCCTCAAGATCCGTCTCTTCGCAAGTACCCTAAAAGGTACGGCCTTTGATTGGTACTCCACTCTTCAGGAGGACTCTATCCAAAACTGGGCCATGATTGGTACTCCACTCTTCCGTCAACATGGTGTCATATGTGAAAGTCCGGGATCCTAACCCTAGAGGGGGGGGGGTGAATAGGGTGATCTACACTTAATGACTAATTATGGTCAATTTTTAATTTCTTAACAATCAACTAGTCACATGTGATGATTAAACATACAATATGCGGAAGCTTAAACAAAATAAACACCACAAAGAAACACCACTACACAAT
>QPKB01001264.1:0-11851 GCA_003546025.1 Camphora micrantha
CAAGGATCCAGGAAGCTCCTCCAATTGGCATACCTAAAAGATTCGTCCATGATGAAGAGGAATTGTCCGATGATACAGATGCACAGTCTTCTGGTCCAGAAGAACCATCATCTCCAAAAGAAGCTGCCCTATACTATCTCAGCCGCATGCTGGTAGGTGCAGAGCATCGCTACTCTCCAGTCGAAAAAGAATGTCTTGCAGTGATGTTTGCTGTACAAAAGCTACGTCACTATCTGCTGTCCAACACAGTATACCTGATCTCGAGGATCAATCTCCTGAAGGTCCTTGTCACAAAAGCAGGTTCCCTCAATGCCCGACTGGCAAAATGGTCTATCCTCCTGTCACAATTTGATATTAGGTATGTACCACAAAAAGCAATCAAAGGTCAAGCTCTGGCAGACTTTCTTGCAGAGCATCCGTTGCCTGAAGATTCTCCACTCAGGGATGATCTCCCAGACGAGTCAGTCTACAACGTGGAGGCTTCCTTATCAAATGCTTCCTGGGATATGTACTTCGACGGTGCAACCAGGACAAGTGAAAAAGGAAATCAAATATCAGGGATTGGCATCCTCTTTGTTAGTCCCGACAAATACATGATTCCACACGCCTTCTCGCTACTGGAACCATGTTCAAACAATGCAGCTGAGTACCAAGCCCTGATTGTAGGATTGGAACTCACCCTCGAATCCGGCATCACAGTGCTAGAAGCCTTCGGGGATTCTCAACTGATCGTCAACCAGATGAATCAGAAAGCCCGATCTGTTGCCTTACTACAACAAGGCGCAATCACTTCGGCAGAAATTTGACATCTGTCATATCACCCACATCCGTAGAGGCGAAAACATCCGTGCAGATGCCCTGGTTGGACTCGCCGCCTCGATGGCGGTCCAAGAAGGAGAACACATGCAAGTTACAGTGTGTGAGAGAAGGATTCTCCCTCCCCTCAATACACACCAAGCAGTTGCTGAGTGCCACCAACTGGTTGGAAGTCGGATCTCCATCCTCAGACCTCCGATCGGCGACTGGAGGGATCCGTTCATTGATTATATTATGTTCGGAATCCTGCCTGAAGATCCAAAAGAACGGGTAAGTGTTCAAAGACGAACCCCAAACTTTCATCTGGACATTCCTTCAAAGATGCTCTACAGAAAATCCTACAATGGAGTACTTCTACGCTGCTTATCACAACAAGAAGCTAAAGAAACTCTCGAAGAGGTGCATGCTGGTCTTTGTGGAGCTCATCAGGCTGGTCCAAAGCTCTACGATCAGATAAAAAGGTTAGGTTATTATTGGCCTACCATGGTAGCTGACGCAATGCAATTTGCTAAACGCTGCCAACAATGCCAAGTTCATGGAGACTATGTCCACATGCCTCCAGAATGGCTACATCCTACAGCAATTTCATGGCCTTTCGAAGCCTGGGGTATGGACATCGTAGGTCCTGTCTCCCCTCCGTCAAGCAAAGGTCATCGCTTCATCTTCGCCGCTACGGATTATTTCTCCAAGTGGTCAGAAGCTTTTGCGCTCAATGAAATGAAGACCTCATCAGTCCTTCAGTTCTTGCGCACCAACATCATTTGTCGCTTCGGCATACCTAAAAGATTCGTCCATGATAACGGACCACAATTCCGTGATCACAGATTCTACAGGTTCTGCGACAAATACAAAATCCAAAGTTGTCCTTCAACTCCGTACAATCCGGCGGCGAATGGACTGGCAGAGGCCTTCAACAAGACACTCTGCAAAATTCTCAAGAAAATGGTCTCTAGCCACAAAAGGGACTGGGGCGACAAACTATCCGAAGCTTTGTGGGCCTACCGAACCACCGTTCGAGGACCGACCCATAGCACGCCATTCTCCTTGGTCTATGGATGCGAAGCTGTTGTCCCTTTAGAGGTACAAATTCCTTCCTTAAGGGTATCTCTACAAAATGACATGACGCAAGAAAGCAATGTCAAATTAAGACTCCAAGAGCTGGACAATCTCGATGAGAGACGGCCAAAACAAAATCGGGAAAGCGATGTCAAGTCGATACTCGCAAAAACCCATTGGAAGGATGCGAACCCCATTCGATACTTCCAAAACCTCAAAATCGCAAGGAAGCAACACCTCGTTGATACTTGCAAAATTTCAAAAATCGTGGAGACGCAACATTCCAGTTGATATCCACAACCCAAATGTCAAAAGAAAAACAAAGGTTCGAAAAAAACCTCAAATTTCAAAAATCGTGGGGAGGCGACATTCCATCGATATACCGCGCAAAAACGAAATTTTTTGAAGAAAAGCAGGGAAGCGACGCTTAGTCGATACTTGCACCCAACTTCGCGAGGAAGCGACATTCCATCGATACTCGCAACCGAATGAGCAAGGAGGCGACATTCCATCGATACTTGCAATACCATTCAGCAGGGAGGCGACTCTTAGTCGATACTTGCATTTTTGAAAACCAAAAACCTGGCTTTAACGCCAAAACTCTGGCTTTTACGCCAAAAACTCGGCTTTTACGCCAAACTCTCGGCTTCCACGCCAAAAATCGGCTTTCACGCCAAAAATCAAAACAAAATCTGGCTCTCATGCCGCCAAAACAAAACTTGGTTTCAAAAAAAATCCGGCAAAAATCCGGCTTTTATGCCAAAAACAAAAATCGGCTCTCATGCCAAAAATCCGGCTTTTACGCCAAAAACAAAAAAATCGGCTCTCATGCCAAAATCCGGCTTTTACGCCAAAAAACAAAAATCGGCTCTCATGCCAAAAATCGGCTTCCATGCCACATCGGCTTTCACGCCACCAAAATTTGGCTTTCACGCCACCAAAATCGGCTTTCATGCCACCTCAAAATTTTCGGCTTTCAAGCCATCAAAAACCAGGCTTTGTGCCACAAAATCTGGCTTTCATGCCAAAACAACACTTTTGACAAAAAGATTTTCACAAAATGATAACCTTTTGATCAAGATTTTCAAACAAACATTCCCATTCAACTTTTGCTTATTTTCAACAAAAAGAATTTAAGTAGAACAAGGGGATACAAAAAAATAGAGTGCCAAAATATTTATACATGGAGGTACCAAAAAAAATGAAAGAAGAAAGTTTGTTACAAAAGAAATTCAAAAGCTCAGTCCATCATAGTCTTCAACCAAAGACTGAGGTCCTCGAGCAGACTCTTGGCCTCAGCCTCCAAAGCTTCCAGGCCACGCTTCTTCAAGATGCTGCCATAAAATGCGGCAGAAAACCGCGATCCATCTTCAGCACGAGGGAATTCCTCCCAAAGAAGTTGCCATCGCTCATGCTCCTGAGTCTTTCTTCGGAGATTCCCGTCAACCTCTTCAACCTGACGGATCAGAGTGCTTTCTCTGGCACGAGCTTCAAGAACAGCAGCCCATTTAGCAGCAGTCTGTTCTTCCAACAACTCGAGACGCTGCCTAGTCTCGTTGATCTCCTTATCGAGGTGGCTCAGGTCTTTTGATAGCTCGATAATAGCCAGTTCGGTGACGTTCCTCTCCCGAACGAGCTGCTTCCGAGCCCTCAAAATCTCATTCACTTCCGATTTGACCTCGCTGGAAGGCTTCAGAAACATCTCGTTGAAAAAGTCACCACTTGGGGAGTTCTTAGTCTTGCTCCACTTATCGCCCAGTGCAATGACTCCATCAACGAAAGCCTTGGCATTGGTGATATCCAGACCAACCTCTGCGCTGTCAGCAAGGATGTCTCGCACGTGCTTGACCATGCCAAAGCCAGCTTCCGAGTGACCAGAAGAAAGAGTCTCGACCCAGGAGCTCAGTACACTCTTCAACACCTTCTTTGCAAATTGAAGAGAGGGCCCAGATGAAGACTCGCCGTGCTCCACTGACTGACTGCCCATGTCAGACCGTAGTGGGCGATAAATCGAAAGACTCTTCCCAGTCGGAGCGTCAGAAGATGGAATATCATCATGTGTTTGCACTTCTGCCGCATCAAAACTGGTAGAAGAAGCCTCTACTTCTGGACCAGCCGCTGGTATTTCCTGTTCCGGCTCCAAGGAAGACAATGGAACCTCTCCTGTCGCCTCACAACCTGCCAGAAGAGGAAAGGTATGAATATGATCTTGTCAAAAAAAATAATAAATAAAAAAAATTGTATTATCAAGACTATTGCTGTGTAATACCTTCTCCGACGACCGGTGGAGTGCTTTCTGTCTCCATAAGCTCGTCCGAAGTGTCGCAGAAAGCTACATCCATGGATGGCTCGAAGTCGTCAGAGTCCTCAGGCAAATCAGCTGACAAAAAAAAGGGGGGGAGAAACGTCAGCAAAATTTAGCAAAGAAAAGAAAATGCCAAAAAAAAGGGGGAAGTAAAGAAGTCGTACCAGGAGAAGATTCTGGGTCTACTCCAGAGTCCCTTGGCTCTTCCTCAGATGCCGTAGTCGGATCCGTCGCCGCCTCATCGGCCGGGGCCTCAGGCATCACCAAGTCATCATCCTCTGCAAAAAGAAAAGAAAGCAGTGGATCTAAACAAAAATCTCTCAAAGAACAAAAAAAGAGAGAAGCAGAAAAAGAAAGGGAAAGGATCATACCATCGTCGGCTTTTTCCTCTCGACTCCTCTTCTCTGGAGGCTCTTCAGCATCCCCCGAGACCTCCTCATCAATGGTAAGAGGGACTTCCACGTCAGGAGAATCTTCGCACTGCTTCTTATGACGGTACTGTCCTCTCTTCCTCTTGCTCCTGCGGGTCGGTTTACCTGAAGAACCTGCCCCGCTATCAAAGTCAGGCTTCTCACCAGAGTCCTCACTGGATGGTCCGCTCCTGCCAGTGGACCCCATGGAAGTCCTCATTCGTTCCGCTTGCCTCCAAGCGTCGATTTCAGCTTCCTCCTCCTCCAGCTGTCTCAGGACCTCACCAGGTACCTCTTGCACAGCTCCAGATCTGACGACATCCCGGTCCTTGAGAAAGCCTATCCTATGCTTCTCTCCAGAAAGGAAGGCCAAAACCTCCTCTCGCCGGACGCCGTCTGATCTACCAAGACCCTTCCCGGAAGATTGCTTGACATTGAGCTCCTTCTTGGAAAGCCCCCGGTACACTGAGAAGCTCTCCGCGAACCATTTCGTGAAGCCAGCGGTCCGGAAAGTGGGCAGCTCAGGATAGGAAATCATGGCGGTAGTGTCCTCCGCACTGTAAAAAGCCCATGCGTTCCTCCCGTCCTGAAGACCCCCAAAACGCTTCACCATGCTCGAAGGCGCTCCTACAACGCCTTGGGAGAAGCCCAACTGCAACGCAAAACGAGAAGGAACATACGGCTGGATGTCAACAAAAAGATGTCGACGGTACACCATCGTACCAACACGTATGTTAAAAAGCCATCCCTTCTCTGCGTTCGTCAAAGAATAGTGTGTCTTCCCGACCCTGCTCTGGTGGAATCGCGGGAGACACCAAAATCAAAAGCCTTCTTCCGCAGACCGGGAGAAAGCTTGACTGAAGACTGCCCCATCTCGACGTCCCTGAACCGTCGGATCCTCAAACGGGCAGACAAAAGAGATTCGGAAACGGCTTTCCCTCTAGCCAACCGAATCATAAACGGGTCATCATCCTGTGCAGCGCCTAAACAGTGGAAGCCCGGACAGTGGTACACAAACCACGAATAGAAGATATGGGCTGAAAATACCCTATTCATAGGGAGCCCAAGCCGAACCAAGAAAGCAGCAGCCTGCAGTTCGGTGCACAAATAGGAGTAAAGAGCAGGCACCAAAGCAAGCTGCTCTCCGAACGCCATCTGACAAGCCGGAAAAATACAGTGCGGCCTGATGTGCGTTCCATCTCCTCCAGCAAAAATTGCCTCACCCAGCCAGTAAGTGAGGTAAACAGCGAGATCTCTCCGCAGCGCAATGTCAGAACAAATGGCGTCTGTGCTTGTAAGAAAATCCCTCAAATTTTCTCGCATAGCGGAGATCTTCTTCGGGTTCTTAGCCCTGGCTTCCTGGGACATACTCTCAGAAGCATCCCCACCGTCAAAGAAGTTGGAAGACAAAGAGCTGAGACTCCTCCAACTACTGCATCGGACTTTCGAGCCCTCCTTCTCCTTCAAAAAATCGTAGAAGGCGACGAGCTGAAAGTACAGAAGCCTGAACTCCTCCGACTGCTCCTCAAGGACACTGTCAATAGGCATAAACTCCTCATAGAGTTTGCCGAGGATAGGCAGCCCGGTGGTAGCGCTCAACTCCTTCAAAGAAAAACCAATTTCACCGTTCGTGACAACGAAGGTGTTGGTCTGCGAAGGAAGGAAAGACTCCAACATGGCCATGAAGGCCTCATCGGAGAAAACGACGGTTTGCCGGAAAGCGCGAACCGCGCATCAAAAACCTCAGCCTCCTTCAGAATGGCGCCACCAATCTGCAGGATGTGATCAGTCCATGACTCCCAGCCTGAGTCAGCACTGAAGCGGCCGCGAAGCCGAAAGGGGTTCACCCAATTACTGCCGTCACCGCTAAAAATGCCAAGGCCCACCGGTCTCAAATCGACTGATGGATGATCAGAACCTTGGTAGCCGCTGGCTGGCATCAACATGTCCATACGGACAGGCGACTTCTCTGCATAACAGGAAGGGCCGCCAACAAAAACCCCGGTCTTGACCACATTGGTCCTCTTCACCCAGCTTGGAGGATCTTCTCTTTTAGAGCATGTGGGAGAAAGACTCATGATCGAGATAGTGCGATCAAAAGTCGATCGGGTAGAAATAGTTCTCTCCTCACCATCAGCTGTGTAAGAGAACTGAAAGCATCTCCTTTGGAATGACGAGTCATCAGGGACAGCGTCACCAAAGAAAAAGGTAGGCTTGGGCACAACGCTCTGATCGTCCATGACCCAAGGACGATTGCTTGCCATAATTTTATAAAACTCCTCATCCTTGAGAGCGATCAATCGCTGTCTCATCTCATCTCGGTTGAGCGAGTCGCATTCTTCCAAGTTAGTCTCCACATAACGGACCTCTTCCCACGCCTGTTGAACGGCCGCATTGGAAGATCTGGCAGATCGGCGAGGTGCATCAGTAACAAGGCCCTTACCCTTGTTCGTTCTGGAGGAACCACCTGCAAAAGTCAGAAAGGAAGAAATCAAGCACCAAATGACAGAATTTTGCTAAAAAAAAATCCTAACGAAATTTTGGCATGGTTCCGGGGCAATTTCGAAGAAAAGGGAGGCACCCCGAAAAAGAAAGGAAGCTTGAAGATGAGCTCAACATTGCTGCGAGCTCATAATCAATGAAGGATTCTCGAAGAAGACTCGAATTCAAACATTGCTGCGAGATCAAGCCTTTCTTCTCAAATCTTCGCAAGATCAGAAAAGAGCTCAACATTGCTGCGAGCTCAAAATTCCAAAACTTGCAAAGCTCCTCGAAATTCTGCGAGACTGGAGAAGTGGGCTCAACATTGCTGCAAGCTCCAAAAATCCCAAGACTTGCAAGAAAATTCGAGGTATGCATCATCATGCTCCCAATTCCATTTACCAAAAATCATGCATAAAACCATCATGCATTAGATGCTAGGAAAACTTTGACAAAAGTTTGACCAATTCCAACCCAATTTGGTCAAAACCAATCAAACTTTGTCTAAGTCAAAATCCATGTTGACTTGACCTAGAAATTCTAGCCTTTTATCTTGATGCATAAAAAAAAAAAAAAAAGAAAGAAAAATGCATGATCATCTTGAATTGCATAAACCTCATATCATGGTGAGCAAAAAAAAAAAAAAAAAAAAAAAAAAAAAAAAAAAAAAAAAAAAAAAAAAAAAAAAAAAAAAAACAAGGGGTTGGCCCATGGGACGTGGCCCACAGGCCACGTGGCTGTACGGCCAGGTCCGTACGGACCTGTCCGTACAGCACAAAAAAAAAAAAAGCGAAAAAAAAAGAGAAAAAAAGAGAAAAACAAAAAAGAAAAAAAGAAAAAAAAAAAGAGAAACGTGTGAAAAAAACACGTGAAAAAAAAAGAAAAGAAAAAAAAAAAAAAAAAAAAGAAAAGAAAAGAAAAAAAAGAAAAGGAAACTTTTCTACATCTACATGGGGTTTTTCTTGGAAAAAGAAGACCTACTTGAAGCCATGGAGAAGAAGAAGAAGAAACTTGAAGATCCTTGAGAAATTCTTTATCTTGGAGCACTCTTGAAGGTTTTTGCAAAAAGAAAGCAACAAGAGAAAGAAAACCCATCTCCATTGCTTTTTATAGAAAAAGCAAACCAAAAGAGGAAAGGAGGAGAAAGCAAGGAGGTAAGTGCTAAAAATTAGCAAACTTCCTAAAAGAAAGGGAGATTTGAGATATTCTCTCCTAAAGAGGAGATTCTTGAGAAATTCTCTCCAAAAAGAAAGGGGATTTGAGAAACTTTGAGAAAATCTCTCCCAAAATCAAGGAAACTTGAGAGATTCTCTCCAAGTAAGGATATTTTTAGATATTCTCTACACAAAAGGGATATTTTTAGATATTCTTTACAAAATGACACCACATGAGATCTAAGCCATTTTTAAAAGCTTAAGGTCCCATGGGTTAGCCCATATGAGCCAGGTTTGACCACCTAGGCACTAAAAGTGGCTTTTAGTCAAAATTTCTCTTACCAAGAGCATACAAAAATGGTTCCATGCCTCTCTTGAGTTGATTGGACCATACAAAAAATTCCAAGCTTCATGGGCTTCCAAAAGAAACCCAAACCATCCAACCCCATGCACCAAATCAAGCCACAATCTTGAAATTGACATTCCACAAAAAACCAAACCACTCCAATGGACCCAAAATTGTCCCAAAGAGTGACCAAAAACCAAACCATGGTCCCCTAACTTGCCACATACAGCTTGTTAGGTCACAAGACCGAAACCAAAAACCAAAATCCCGACCCCCTAACTCGCCACATACAGCCTGTTAGGTCACAAGGTCAAAAACAAAAAAAAAAACCTTCTTAACCGCCTAATGTGCCACATAAAGCCTTTAGGTTCACAAGGTTAAAAGGGAAAACCCAAAACCAAAAACCCATATCCAAATGTCATTTCAAATCCTTGCCTTGAGACGGTACATGACCCCTCTCATTACCGCGAAATCCCTTGGAAGCTCAAAAAAAGCAACTCCATCAAAAGAAAAACGCTCAAGACTCTTGGTCAAGCAAGAAGATCTCCTTCAAATTCTCTTCGAGGCACACCGACTGCTAGAGCTGAGCACCTCGTCGCTGTACCTCGAGGGGCATTTGTTGACACCAAAAATGTCACTATGTCCCTTCAACACCAAAAGCTACATGGAGCCACATCCTGCCATAAATAGGAAGGCGCCACTTCAAGCACCAGATCTTGTCAGAATCAAACAAAAACTGCAAGATCCTTCAAAGCAGCCAAAAGAGGGGTACACATGAAGTTTCGGGCCATTTCGACATCATTTGGCCTAACTTCACTCCCTCCGACAGCCAGACAGGAGCTCCCGGCAGCGACAGTGTCGAAGACTTCAAAACTTCGATCAGAGCCTACGGATGGTCTCAGAATACCTCCAAAAGGCCCCATGCCAAATTTCAAGTCAAACGGACAACGTTTGACCCTTCATCAACTCTCGGAAGCAAAAACAGGCCTACCGGCGGCGGAGCACCCCGGAATCATGGCATCCAAATTGGAGCTAATGGATCATCTCAAAATGACTCCAATAGGTCCCCTGTCAAGTTTTAGGTCAAACGGACATCGTTTGGCCTAGTTTCAAAGCTCGGCATTTTCCTCGAGGTGAAATCAAGGCGAGCATTTGCGGGACCCCAAAAGGCTTCAAAACTCAAACCCAAAGCCCATGGTTGGTCTTACTTACTACTCAGGAGGCTCCCTGTCAAATTTCAGGTCAATCGGACATCGGTTGACCACAAGTCAAAGCTCGGCATTTCTCTCATGGCGAAATTAAGGCAAGCATTTGCGGGACCCCAAAAACGGCTTCAAAACTCAAACCAAAGCCTATGGTTGGTCCTATCTACTGCTCAAGAAGCTCCACGTCAAATTTCAGGTCATTCCGACATCGTTTGGCCTAGTTTCAATGCTTGACAAAAAATCGGCAATACCGCACAACAAAGTCTTCGGCTTTCCAGAAAAATAGGAAACTTTGTGCTCCGATTTGCGTGGCTTCTCGTCGGGTTTTCTTCAAGAGAATCAGGCCAATAAATGAGGGGAAATGTCAGGAAAAATACAGAAGAAAAAAGAATGAAAAAAGATCGAAAAACGGCGAAGAAAAGGCGACCGAACGGCGGCCGAAAAATGGGCCCAAGGCCCATGGTCGCCGGCGACCTTGGCCCATGGTCGCCGGCGACCATGGTCGCCGGCCCATGGTCGCCGGCGACCATGGAATTCCGGCGACCCAAAAGTCGCCGGAAGACCCCTTTTTCGGGTCCTTTTCGCGTTTCGAGTTGATTGGCCCCTGTGATTTTTCCAAAATCTGATTTTTCGTGCATGAAATCCGTCGATCTTCGTCAACATCACGGATTCGCCGCCGAAATCATTGGATGATCATTAGATGCCTCGAAATCGCCAACCGGCCGACAAAGAAAGCACACTTTCTGCCCGCCCGATCGTGAAATCGACAGGACAGATGTTGCCGGCACGTTGACATTAATCAATGTCTGAAATTGCATCGCCATCCGACATCAAACAACATGTGGATCCACGGCGGTCATCGCAAGAAGAATTCCAAAAGACGCGGCGCGGCCCGCGACTCTTCGAGCGACTTGGCGACCAATTAATGAGGTTAAATGACCCATTTTATGACAAGTTAATGCGGTCATTAACTCATTATTTTGGACGGCCCAATCAAAAGCAAGCAAATGGGAGTTACAAGTCAAAGGATTTATGGCATTAAAGCCATGAAACTCCTCCCATGATGGGGATTAAAGCAATTAAAAGCTCATTATTCTCCATCGGCCAATCAGATTCAAGGAAAAAGGAGTTACAAAACAAATAATTTAAAACTTGTAACTCCTCCCATTATGAGCATTAATGCATTCAATGCTCATAAAACCCTCCTAAATGGCTACCAAAGGCCTATAAATAGGAGGGCATTCCAAAGGGGAAAAAACCTCCGGAAAAGAATCCAGAGAAAATCGCCAGAGAAATTCACTCGAAGTCCAGAGAATTGCCCGGAAAATCCAGAACTCCTGCAACTCTGCTGCAAAGACCACCAAAAGGTGATTGAAGCACCCTTGGGGGGCCACCCCCCAAGGACCTCCCTTCTTCTACCAACATGGCTAAAACGTGGCTTTTCAGCCGTTTACTTAGCTTTTTATCGGATATAAGACCTTCTCTTGGTCTTTGTCCTTTAAAATCTGAGGTTAAAAAGCCAAGCCAAGAATCCAAGCATCGTGTTCTCATCTGCATGGACGATGGAGGAGCCCATACATGACTCGCGACCGTCGATCTGAACGTGTCCCCACAATCGAATGAGAAGTCAGATTCCTTTTCTTGATTTCTATTGTACTTTATTTTTCTTTTAGAGACAAAAATCACAATTCTTGTCTTTCATAATGGATAAGACTTGTAAATCGCCTTTTACGGCAAAAATCGCCTTTCACGGCAACAAATGAAATCGCCTTTCACGGCATAAAAAAAAAAACCCTTTTGTCTCTTTTCTTAAAATATGTGTGCAATAGAAAACTAGAAAAAGTTTCATTTCCCCTTTCTACTTGTGAAGGTGGATCTTCGGATCACCATTCCTAAATTCCAAGTAGAAAAGTGAAATTGGCATACCGTACAAAAAAAAGAAAAGATGTTGATACCCTTTACTTTTCTTCTCCTCCCCTCCGCCGTACCCCGAAAGACCCGGGCGGAGGCAGCGGAGAGAGGGAAGAAATCGGGTCCATCATTCTTATCATTTGTACTTGATATAGGAGATTAGATTT
>QPKB01001265.1:0-11850 GCA_003546025.1 Camphora micrantha
ATCACTATTCTCTTTAGTTATATCTTTAAAAGTGATGAATATCCATTTATGATGCTTGGTGGAATTTTGTGTTTGTCACAACCTTGCCCTCTATCAATGTTATCAAATTCAATTGGTTTCAATCGGTATAATTTTCGATTGATTTGATTTCTTATGAATGTGATAGACATTGTGAACAATGGATTGAACTTGATAGTAATATGTTTACATTCCATGTTACATTCCATTAGCATCATAATTTTCATGGTCGCCACCTCTCTTGTTCATATAGGTATATCTCATGACCACCATGTTTATGTGCTCATAATATTGGTTGGTTAATAGTTGAGGTTGGCTTCATGTTTGAATTTCATTTCATTCATCTTGCACTTGATAGTCATATTTAATGATTGGATGAAATGAATTCAAAATTTTCATAGCATATGATTTTCATAAGTTATATTGATTGATGCTATGATTAGTAAACCCCATAACATCATGGATAGTTCTACTTTGGATTTATTTTCCCTAATAGTTATATTCTTTTTAACTCCATGTTAGAGTGATTGTTTTAATAGTCATATCCTTCAATCTCAATTGGTATATTTGTTTCTTATATATATATATATTCCAATTGATATCCATGATCGTCTTTTCTCCATGGCCTTGCTCTTTATATTGGCAATTTGATCATATTGAGCTCTATAGTTACATGTGTCTAATTCTTTCCTTGAAGTTTTTCCTCAATTGGTAAAACCATCTTCTTCTTGGCCCAAATAGTTATATATTTGTCAAAAAGTTTGACAAAAGAAGAGAATGGATTGAGGGGGAGTGTAAACCTTCATAGGAAGTATTAGTTTTGATCAAATTGGCCTTTGTATTGGCATTGAACCCTTAGAGACTCCTAACCATACATGATGGCCTGTTATGTATTTCATTTTCGTTTTCATTTGTTAACAGGTGCTACTAAAAGGTATTTTCTTTATTTCATGTGTGTAGGTACCTTTGCAATTTAATGTCAAAGGGGGAGAGAGCAATCAAGTTGTCTCAAGAGGGTGTGCATGTCCATACATCCTAAGGGGAGATAGTGTATGATCTTCTAAAATGGGAGAGAATGCATATCTTGCCAAAAGGAGAGAGTGCATGGTCAAAGGGGGAGAGTTGTTAGAAGAGAAAGTTTGGGAGCTAAAGAAGATGCTTGGTTATTGAAAAGAAAGCTTGAAGGATGATCAAGCTCCAAGCATCAAGAAGATTGAAGAAAAAGAACTAGAGCCCAAGCTAAGAGAAGAAGCATCTAAGAGATTTCAAGACTTGTCCAGCTTAGGGGGAGCTGAAGACTTGATGTGTAATTTCAATGATGAGTAAGTTGCCATCAAATTGCAAAGGGGGAGATTGTTAGGGATTTTGTATTTGCAATTTGATGGATGCATTATCATTCAAGCATCATTTGATTTGCACACATATGCATTGATTTGAGAAATCTTGAAATCTTGTTTTATACATGCATTGTTTGTAAGAGTTGTAAAAGTATTGATTTATGCATATTTTGGTTTTACTCTTGGATGCATTTGTTTTTTAAAAGAGTTTTTTAGAAATCAAGCAAGCCTTTGGTTTTAAAGTTGTGAATCATTTTAGGCTTTTTGTGTTTCATGATTTTAAAAGCACTTAGATTGAATTAAAATCATGTTTCCAAACTTGGTTTAATGGCCCAAAAATCCCCTCAAAGAAAATCTTTGAAATAAGCAATTTATGGGGAAATTGGTCCCAGGCCCGGGTCGACCGCCCAGTGTACCAGGTCGACCGGGGACACGTCAGAAGTGATTTTTTGACTATAAAATGAGTTTCATTCCCTTGTAAAAGGAGTTGATCAAATAAGAGAAAAGAGTCTTCCTTGAGGTTTTTGGAGGCAAGAAAAAGGGGAATGAACTAAGAGAGATCAAGGGGTCATTAGTAAAGCTAAAGCTTGGATTAATGAAGTTAAATCTCTAAGTAAGCTTTACTTTTATTTATCATATGTTTCATGCTTTGTTTAAATTATTGGTAAATTAATTTTAGCATGTTAACTATGATGTGTTGAATCCATCACTCCTCTTAATCTTTGATTTAAGTTGGATTGGATTCTTCACCCTTGATTTCAAACCAAGTTTGTTTTAAAACTTTATAAAACATGTTTTGTCAAATCTTTTGATTTCTTTTATAACATGTTTCATTTACTTGGTTGAATCACATTGTTGTTTTCATTCATTTGAACTTTAGTTAAACTCTTGTTTTGAAAACAACATAGCACATGCATCACATGTTTAGTCTTAAATAGTTTCATACAACTTGTGAACCTTTGATTTTTTATATCATCAACAAGTTAGTATTTATACATGTGATTTGCATTTCACTTCAATCAAATCTTTGTGTGCTTTAAACTTTAAAATGCATTAAGCATACTTTAATTGACCTTTGATTTTAACTTGATTGAAGTTATCACACACACACATCATTAACATACACCTTTGCATTCATATAGTGTTTGTGTGAGTTAGGTTTTCAATTTCATATCTGCCTAATTAAGAGGCATTGTAATTGAGCTTAATTGTATTCTCTTAGAGTGTTTTGTAAAGACACTACCTTGAGAGAAAATCTCTTTATTGTAAAGGTTATTGCTTAGCCTAAGAAAAGCATTGTGTAAAGGTTATTGCTTAGCCTAGAAAAGCATCTTGTATAGGTTGTTGTTAAGCCTAGAAAAACAACATTGTTAGGTTATTGCTTATCCTTGGAAAGCATATTGTAGAGGTTATTGCTTAGCCTTTTTTCAAAAGCATAAATAGTGGAAATCCGGTGGGGTGTTGTGACACAAGCCGGTAGTGGATGTAGGCATTGAGGCCGAACCACTATAAATCATTGTGTAGTGGTGTTTGCTTTGTGGTGATTGTTTTGTTTAAGCTTCCGCATATTGTATGATAATCATCACATGTGACTAGTTGATTGTTAAGAAATTAAAATTGGCCATAATTAGTCATTAAGTGTAGATCACCCTATTCACCCCCCCTCTAGGGTTAGGATCCCGGACTTTCACATCCTCTCCACACACACTTCCATTGTTCCCATCTTCCAAAGTCTTCTCTAATCTTTCCACAGATAGTCTTGATCAGGAGTTGCATTTCTTTTCTCCCAACCACTCATCCCAATATTAGGGAAGGATCTCCTTGAGTTTCACTTCCGATTTTATCTTTGCCCCTATCACCCACACCTTCCCAAGCACCAGCATGATCTCCAAGTTGGACATTTTGTTTCGTCCATGCATCAGATGAACTGGAACCAACGTCACTTTTCACTGTATGTTTGTCCCGACCACATTCAATTGGTTCTTAAGAAGATTGTTCGATATTGTTTCCATCTGTTGCTTTAATCCGTTACACATTCTGACCTCCATTCGAGGGAGTTTCTTTCCCTCAGCTGTTTGCAATTGTGTTGCCAATGCCCCATGGATCGACTGTCGCAGCTTTACCTAACTTTCATCAAAGACGATAGAGTGGGCGAGATCCCATCTGCAAGCGAGCGAGTGTGTGTGTGTGTGTGTGTGTGTGAGAGAGAGAGAGAGAGAGAGAGAGAGAGAGAGAGAGAGAGAGAGAGTATAATTGAATCCCATTGTAGATTGGAATCAGACAATTTAAAATTTGATTTCAACTCATACCAGTATTGGTACACAGTTCGGGTTATAAATCCTGCTTTGCTGTAAATAGTACTATTTAAAATATATATTGTGAAACACATTGGACAAATTGTGCGGAGAACTTGACCTCGTATTCCAAATCGTCATGTGGGTCCATACAAATTGAACTGAACCACGAAATGTAAAGAGCTTTGGGTTAAAATACTTATAAAAATTCAGAGAAACTTAAAAGAAAGAGGAGATGAGTAGTTATAATGAATGATCCATCAATATCAACATCAATAGATGCTAAGACTATTAGACAATCACACGAGCATTATCATTAACAAATATCAACGCATCACAGATGTAATCTGAGTAGAGGAAACTGTGACTTTAAGATATAAGCAATCACGGAAACAATTACAGGAAATGTATTTATATGTTTACTTAAAGACAAAGAATAAGAAATTTATCATCAACATCATATTGAGGATGCCTTGTATACAGTTAAAAGATTGTGCTCGATGAAATGAATAATGACATGATGAACACACTGAATAACAAAAAAAAATTCAAATATAGAGAGAGATAACAATGAAAAGTTGGGAGAAATCCAATCCTACAATTAACAGCCTCCACTGACATGCCTATTCCTTGTTTTTCTATCTAAAATCACCTTTAAAGCCCCCACATTAGTAAGCGGTTGCCTGAATCAGTTTATAATGTTTTTCGTTCTTTTCCAATGAAGGATAAGACAGTTACTAAGATTTTCGATTGGAAATCTTCCCCTTAACACGTGCCCTTGCGAGGGAATGCGACCCAACCATCACGAACAAGCGGAGCACACCTGAAATCCAGTCTGTCCAGCACCTACTGGCAAAGGTTGTAGGAAATGTGATTGTTTATGGACTGTTTTACAGGAATCAATTGCAGGCGTATACTACAAGTGGCTAATGCACGTCATGATATACTTGTTATCAATTTGGCGTTGGAGAGCAAAAATGGATGAAGACGTAACAGCCATCAAAACATTATATATGCTTCGCGATGCCTTGCCGTTGAATGATAAAGTTATATTTTAATATCCGTGTTTTATATGCAATATACGAATACGATCTTTATTTATTCGACGATGAAAAAATGTGGGGATGCAACATTAGATGGTTGTACCGATATCGTTACCATGATATTAACAATGATTGACTACCAACCAGACATAAATGAAGTTCTTATATATCTTACCCGATAACCTTGTTTGTTGCTGTCCTTGTACCATTAAAAGTTGGTTTATGAAGTTTGATATGATTGATGTGCTAACTTTAAAATGGCTAATGATTCCAGATGGAGAATCTCCACCCAGGTCCTGTGGATAATTCAGTTCTATATGATCAAGAAAGACATATTTCAGAAAGAGTATGGAATGGCAAGGTGAGCATAATTTGAATTTAAATTGCATCATTATGCTTGTGCTTATGCCATGACAATTTAAAAAGACTATGCATCATTTTCGTAATGCAGGAAGCAGGCCCACTCCGCTGCATACCAATGCCGAATCACGATAGCTAGGAAATCAACGACCGAAATGTGGGATCTGATTCGCCAGACCGGGCTAGAGCAATTGGCAAAGATAGGAAAAATCGAACTCGATCATGGCCTAATAACTGGCCTGATCGAGAGGTGGAGGCCAGAGACAAACACCTTCCATCTTAACTGTGGTGAGGCCACCATAACCTTGGAGGATGTCGCTTACATCTATGGCCTCCCCATTGATGGCCTCCTAGTGAGTGGCCGCACCTTCTCCGAGCCCTTGATCATGGTGAAGGTATGCGAAGAGCTGTTAGGGATGGGGCCGGACGTGAACTTTGACTGCTATGGAGTGCAGATTAAGTTCACCTGGTGTAGGGATAATTTTGGAAAGCTGCCCAAGAGCAGACCGAGAGACCAAGACGTAAGGAGGACTCGTGCTTTCCTATTTTGCCTCGTTGCAGGTCAGATTTTCTGGACCTCCTCAGGTACGAAGGCTCCAGCCCACATTTTAGAATTATTCAGACGTTTTGAGAAGCGGGCTTGGGGACCTGCATGCCTTGCAAATCTATACAGGGGCCTTGCGAAGGTATCCACATGCCAGAATAAAGGAAGAGTTGTTAAGACCATCACCGGTCCTCTAAAACTGTTGCAGGTAAATGAATACAGTATATGGTTCTGCGTTCATTTGGGATTTTTAAGATAATATTATGAAACTAAACTTGTATTCATCAATATTTGCGGTATGGCAAGGTGTGGGCATATTCGCGCATGGCAATAGGCAGGCCGATTCGTCGAAGAGGTGACTGGACCAATGATTTGGAGTTTCCTTTTCTCCTCACATGGCATAACAGATTGTGGTCCCATCATTTCCAGACGAGGGTCGAGGAAGCGAGGCGACAGCTGGATATTATGGAAGTCGATGCGGTAAGTGTGAAATTATATATAACAATCAAACACCGATTTGAGACATTTGCAGCATTGTAATCATTTATCTTATGTGATTATCCTTTATACCTTTTTATTAACTCTTCCACATCGATCCTAATTTACTCTGTGTTCTTCCAGTTCAACTGGCTGCCATATCAAGATTTTGAAAATATTTCAGACTATATCGACGATGGGGATGTGCCCCTTTTCCGGTCGAACACGGCCCTGATTTGCTTTTGGGTGGTTGAGCGCCACTGTCCGGAAAGAGTAATGAAACAATTTGGGTTACAACAAACTGTGCCACCCCGTTTCCTAAGGCTATTTCCTAGAATGGAAATTATCCCAACGGGAGAACATAAACGCGAGAAACTACGTTTCGTGTATTTCGACGTCTGGAATAAAAGGATGGATGACATAACCTACGGGGAAGAGGGTGATGCTGGCACACACAATGATGCGTACTTTAACTGGTATAGAAACATCACTCGGCTACGCATCGGTCATCCTACATCCGGACACACCAAAATTGACATGATATCCTTTTCGTCCCAAGTAAATTCCATCTTTCTCCTTTGCCACTAACTCACTCCCATCATTCTCTGCTGTCTTTAATGATTTCTCTGACTTTTTCCTGTGTCCATAATTTCTATTCTAGGTCTTCAATTTTACCGAACGACTCCTGGCATCATGTGACTCACCAGAGAAGTTGGAGGGAAGGGTTGGCGATTTATCAAGCTTCATCCACGATGTGAGAGCCGAAGTTGTCCACTTTAAAGATGCACACATGCCTGATTTTAATGCGTCCAACTTAGCTGATGCAGAGGTGGCTGGAAAGGATGATGCATCCCTTAAGGTATCCTATATATTAGTTCCACCTTACATTTTCAAAAAATTCATACATCACACCTAGTCTATTAAATCGTTTAATCATTCAATAGATGGACAAGGGAGCTCAAGCGGGAGAATGTCCCAGCAAGGAATCCAAGAAACGCACACGTAAACAAAAGTGAGTAAAGTTTCCCACCGGTCCAATCAAATCCGACATTCCATTTTCATTGAAACCTCTCAGAAGATCCAGCCGCTTAATGGTCAAATCCAGTCAACCACTCGCAGTGTCCAAACACATATTACAAGAGACGCCCAAAGAAACCAAAAGAGCCACGAGTCCAATATCGCTATCACCCCAAAGGAGTCCCAGATTAGTCCAAATCATTAAGAGCCCAATGTCCCCTATAAAACTCCGAAGCCCCACCGATTCAAAGTCCTCCAATATTCCTTTCATTTCCAGCCCATACACTGCACAAGGGAGCGTTGTACCCCGTCTCCGGGCCTGTTTAAAATTGGGATAGGTCGGTCCCCATTCAGCGAGATCTCATCCATGATTATGAATGTCAAAGCACGCTACAGAGAGCCTAAGCCCCCTCTGTGGATGGCTGATTACACAATCGGAGCGTGGTTGAGGAATCCACGGTATAAGCTAACGATTGAAGAACTTGAGATAATTACGGTATTCCGGAATGAATTTGCTGATATAGCGGGGTATTTCCTACTATCCTATATCCCTTGCATTCATTGTGTGAACTCTTGTTCTTTATTAACTACTTCCAATGCTGTCTGCTATTAGGAAGGCTAAGTTAGAGGAATGGTGTACACCTGTAACTGCCACAAACATGCATGATTTGCTAAGGGGAGCATGGATAGACAATTGGGTTAGTGGCTTAGTTCCCCATCTCCTCCGCAGTTCTAGCTGTTAGAATCCAATGATTTGACATTACTTCCCTCACCTATACTCGTCCCATTCTATGGTTGCAGACAATGCACTATTGGTTTGGGATACTAAAGACCCATGCTCCATCATCATACTTTTTTTAATGTGCTCTCTCAGTAAGTGCTAATAAATTGTTAAACACATTGTCAGGCTTGGATGTTCGTTTCTCTATGGTTTGACCATTTACTGTCCATGATCCTATAGGACTGGTATGTGCATAAGAGTGAAAAGCTCATTGAAAACTGTTTCGCTGAAGCTTTGACGGACAACATGACAGAAAAGGAGAATCTGTTCTTCCCGGCATGGAACAACCACCACTTCTTTCTTTTAGTAGGACGGGTCAACAGAAGAAGGTGGGAGTATTACAACAGCATGTCGCGTGAAGGAGATTACAATTTTGCCAAAAAATATGTAAGTTGATATCAATTACACATCCTGGCTATATCTTGCCCATTGTCATCTATCGTTCAAATCCCATATTGCTGATTATCATGAAACCGTTTTACGCAGATTACATGGATCAACGAACGGTTCATGCAATTTGGGTGGAATGATCCAAATGTCTGGACAAAACACCGGATGGAATGTCCCAAGCAGACAAACAGGTCAATTTCGCTAACCGCTTAAATCCCCTAACGTTTATGCCTAATCTGATTAGAAGCCCATTTAATGCACAGTCTGATCCGAATTATCTGTTCTGTTTTTCAGCGTGGACTGTGGAATCTTTGTAATGGCATACGCGGATCACATATCGTTGGGGAAGGCTATGGACTTCAAACAGAATGACATGTTCTACTACCGTGCGAAGATCGTTACTGACATTTACAAAGACCAGTATGCGCGCTGGTCTGTGAAAAATCAAACGGAATTGATAGACGATTATTCGGACTCTGAACACTAGTGTTTCTAAATGTTAGCATGTTGGGCCTTGTGCCGGACTGAGCAACATGACTGTCTGTGTGTCGTTTCATTTTATTCGTTTTGTGATTATCTTGTCTCCACTATCTGCATGATCGACCCGTTTTGGATACATGACCTTTCTCCTTTCCCTACTGTAATAACTTTTCCCCCATCATATTAAGCTTATGCCGCTTGTTCAGTACCAAGGTAAAGTGCTCATCACGTTGATGTTATCCCTTGTTGTTTTGCTAAAATTGATTTTCTAGGATGATATACTCGAGTTGGAATTTCACTTGATGGCCCTATCATGTATAGCAGGTTCCAGTCAGGTTATGTTACTTTTCGGCGTGACAATCAATTGTGCATCGATGCATTGGTTAGATGGTTCCAGCAATACATGCCTTTTTGATTGCCAACACAATGGTTTAGGGTGCCATAAACTATCAACCCGTTTTTGTAACTACATTGGAAAGCAATTCAAGACTAAAAGACTCAGGTATTACTTTGTACTTCGCCACATCAACTTTATAGAGCTATCCTACTGCACTTATTGAGATTAATCCTACTAAGCGTTGATTGATAGGGACGCTACAATGATTGCGTCCAGTAAAGTTTCGAACCTGCTTTTTGTTCCTTGTCCAACTGATTCATAAATTCAATGATTTTAACTTCTTTCTTTTTCAACAAAATTGTCTTGTTGACTTTACGTACACGCGGTGCTTTCAAAGTATATTGATAATACATTTTATTAACAGAAATGCAGCCACGTGATAGTTGAATTGCTATCGGCAAAACTGTGAATATAAATTTCCTAGTGCATCGCGTTCCTGGTTTTTATTTATGTAATCCGAACTGACCCGGGCTGCTTTGTTCCATCCTTTAATGCATGTTACAGTAGAAAATAGCTCTTGTAGGGGGGTACCGGCAAAAAGATACAACTTCATAAATCACATGTTTTCATGTGATTTATGAAGGGGACTGCTCAAATGAATTCGATCCCGTTGGGGAGAGTACAAAGGTCAACGGATCATCGGGGAAGTAGACGTCCAGGAGAAGAATTTTGATGTCAAACGCAAGGGGGGAGCAGACCGAGCAATGAAACGATTCATCACGAACATTGCAGCTTATTGTCCGTGGAGCATCGGTGCTGCAGGGAATGGAAGGCGTTGTGGTCAAATATCAGATGTTATTGCCTATGCGTGACTTCTCCTGTTGTGGATTAATAGTGAATGTTGTTTATGGGCTTTCGCCTCAACTGTCATATGGCATTGAAACGTTTTGTTTTACACAGATAATGCGTCCCTTTCCTTTTGTGGATTACTGATGACAATTGAAAAGAATGTTCTTCGAGTGTTCTTGTTTCCTACCGGACATGGGTTATACAACAGCCTCCACTATCTTGAAAGTATTCGATTTGTTCATGCCTTTTTAAATTCTAGTTTGAATAAATTCAGGAGTGTTCTCATCACCAATGCGATAAATCAAAAAGGTTGTGTCCTACAAACACCTGATTGCATTTTGATGCTCTCAAGCACAGGTCTTCGCAAGTTCAGATCGCTGAACAATATATACGTGTAGAAGGACTCAAACCTTGTCATGCATGTTGTCTTCTTTGAATAAGAGAACAGGATTTCCCGGTATTCTGACCTGAAAACAGTCACTAGAAATGCATGGATTTTTCTTTATTTTTTGGTTTGTTTAGGTGATTCCAATATGCGAGTGATGCTCACTGTATAACACCTCAAGAGGAACAAATCTTTACCTGTCAACCTGGAAAACCACCCTTCGCCGATAATCACATCATAAATACGGTACAATGAACTTATAACTTAGAAAAAGGTCAGTGTTGGTAACGACATCGTCTTTGCAATATGAGCACATTGTACATATTTTGCACCCGAATGTATCCTTTGCGGTTTAATTTTAGATCTCAACAGTTAGTCGACCAGGTTTGTATATCCGTTTGTAACGATATCGTTATCTAAATTGGAATTGAAATCACACATATTTTGGTCGGGCCTTAGTTTAAGTGTTGTCCGTGTCTCTCATGCTGTATTCAGGCCCAATCTCGTCGCCCCGGCAAAATTAACAAATTTGTTTCTCAACCGTGTAAGTTCCTCATAATCTAGAAGTCAATTAAGATCACAATTCCAGTAAGTTTAAAAGTAGGAAAAAGAGTGTACGTTTGGAATAACATCAGGACTTTCATTAGCACTGGTAAATACCCTCCAAGATTTGGTAAGGTGGGCTAGGTATCATCATAAACTCAATTTAATTAAAGGACTTCATCCAAGCCCTGTCTATTCTTATTTCGATGGCTGGACTGGAGAGGCTAGTTGCACCAAAAAGTAGATATTTCCCCGTAAGTTCCTTCGGATATGAGAGTGAGTGCTAGAAATGCTCCAATTTTGGTTATATTAATGAAGGTTTGAACCCTCGGAAGCATGTATCATCCTAGTTGGGATTTCCCAAATTTACTCTCTTTCTTGGGTGCATTACATGCCTCTTCACCTCTATTCTCTGCAAGTGATGTTTTCTGTCTTATTTCGAATGGCATGCGAAATATTCATGCGATGGTTCGAACCTTACTCTACAGGGTACGACCCTTTGTTTTCTACAATACCTGGGCCAAACTACAGAGCACGCAAGGGTTCGAACCTTCTAAATGATGGTTCGAACCTTTACATACTACTCTCCGTGCCAAATGCCACCCCGCGAAGTTTCAAACCATCACAGAAAGGGTTCGAACCTTCGCAATGATCAATTGCAAGGCCATATTGTACAGCATGAGGGTTCGAACCTTCGGTGCGAGGGTTCGAACCTTCACATTGGGCCATTCCTGGGCCCTAATCCAGCGCGAGTTACGGTTCGAACCTTCACGTCATGGGTTCGAATCCTGTAATCATGCACTTCCTCAGGGAAAGAGAGGGTTCGAACCTTCACTTTAAAGGTTTGAACTTTCCTAAATACATATCTACGGGCCATTGTCCAGTCAGCAAATTGGTTCGAACGCTTGTTTGGTTGGTTCGAACCTTTATGTGTGTAACTCCACGGGCCTTTCTACATTGGGGTCATTGGTTCGAACCTTTGAGTTTGGGGTTCG
>QPKB01001266.1:0-11847 GCA_003546025.1 Camphora micrantha
GCATCTCAACCCTGAATCCCTTCATATAGTTTTCGAGGCGAAAGACTAGACTAGGACACTTGAAATCCCTTTTAGAATAAAACGCAATTCCGGAATTTTCCAGAGGCGGTCTATGGACCGAGAGTCACAGGAAACACACTGTTGTGTCAACAATTTCCATGAGCCGCTTAGACTGTGTTTTCGAACAAATGCACCGTACGACCCGAACGAAGTTTGGGATTTTGCCTTTTCGAATGCGAGACTCCTTAAAGTGTTTTCCATACCCAGGATATGCCCGAAACCCATTTTAAACCAAAAAAATCTGCGCATCTCAACCCAGAAACCCTTCAAATGGATTTCGAGGCGAAAGTCTAGACTGGGGAACCCGAAACCACTTTTAGAGTAAAACGCTATCCCAGATTTTTCCAGAGGGAGTCTTCGGACCGAGAGTCGCTTGAAACGCTGTTTAGAGTCAACAATTTCCTAGAGACGCTAAGATTGTGCTCTCTAACAGAAGTACCGTACGACCCGCTCGAAGTTTGGGTTTTAGCCTTTACGAACACAGAACTCCCTAAAGTGTTTTCCAAACACAAGATTCGCCCCAAACCCGTTTTAAACTGAAAAGTATCTCGGAGTATCCTAAAATGCGCTTCTTAACCCAGAATCCCTTTATATCGATTACGAGGCGAAAGACTAGACTTGGACACTGAAACTCCTTTCATAGAAAGACACTATCCCGGGTTTATCGAGAGGGAATTTTGAGACCGAGATTCGCATGAAACACCGTGCATAGTTTCTTAGAGCCGCTTTGATTGTGTTATCTACAAAAGAGCCGTACGACCCGACCGAAGTTTGGGTTCTTGCCTTTTCGAACACCGAACTCCTTGAAGTCTTTTTACCCAAGATTCGCCCGAAACTCGTCTTCAACCGAAAAGTTTCTCGAAATATCCTCAAAAGCGCATCTCATTCCAGAAACCCTTCAAATAGATTTCGAGTCGAAACACTAGACTAGGGCACCCGGAACCCCTTTTAGAGTAAAACTCCATTCCGGAATTTTCCAGAGGGAGACGTTGGACCGAGAGTCACTTGAAACACAATGTAGAGTTAACAATTTCCTAGAGCCGCTTAAATTGTGTTTTCGTACAAAAGTACCGTACGACCCGGCCGAAGTTTGGGCTTTTGCGTTTTCGAACACTGAACTCACTGGAGTGCTTTCCAAACCCAAGATACTCCCGAAACCCGTCTCAAACCGAAAAGTATCTCGAAATATCCTCAAATGCGCATCTCAACCCTGAATCCCTTCATATAGTTTTCGAGGCGAAAGACTAGACTAGGACACTTGAAATCCCTTTTAGAATAAAACGCAATTCCGGAATTTTCCAGAGGCGGTCTATGGACCGAGAGTCACAGGAAACACACTGTTGTGTCAACAATTTCCATGAGCCGCTTAGACTGTGTTTTCGAACAAATGCACCGTCCGACCCGAACGAAGTTTGGGATTTTGCCTTTTCGAATGCGAGACTCCTTAAAGTGTTTTCCATACCCAGGATATGCCCGAAACCCATTTTAAACCAAAAAAATCTGCGCATCTCAACCCAGAAACCCTTCAAATGGATTTCGAGGCGAAAGTCTAGACTAGGGAACCCGAAACCACTTTTAGAGTAAAACGCTATCCCAGATTTTTCCAGAGGGAGTCTTCGGACCGAGAGTCGCTTGAAACGCTGTTTAGAGTCAACAATTTCCTAGAGACGCTAAGATTGTGCTCTCTAACAGAAGTACCGTACGACCCGCTCGAAGTTTGGGTTTTAGCCTTTACGAACACAGAACTCCCTAAAGTGTTTTCCAAACACAAGATTCGCCCCAAACCCGTTTTAAACTGAAAAGTATCTCGGAGTATCCTAAAATGCGCTTCTTAACCCAGAATCCCTTTATATCGATTACGAGGCGAAAGACTAGACTTGGACACTGAAACTCCTTTCATAGAAAGACACTATCCCGGGTTTATCGAGAGGGAATTTTGAGACCGAGATTCGCATGAAACACCGTGCATAGTTTCTTAGAGCCGCTTTGATTGTGTTATCTACAAAAGAGCCGTACGACCCGACCGAAGTTTGGGTTCTTGCCTTTTCGAACACCGAACTCCTTGAAGTCTTTTTACCCAAGATTCGCCCGAAACTCGTCTTCAACCGAAAAGTTTCTCGAAATATCCTCAAAAGCGCATCTCATTCCAGAAACCCTTCAAATAGATTTCGAGTCGAAACACTAGACTAGGGCACCCGGAACCCCTTTTAGAGTAAAACTCCATTCCGGAATTTTCCAGAGGGAGACGTTGGACCGAGAGTCACTTGAAACACAATGTAGAGTTAACAATTTCCTAGAGCCGCTTAAATTGTGTTTTCGTACAAAAGTACCGTACGACCCGGCCGAAGTTTGGGCTTTTGCGTTTTCGAACACTGAACTCACTGGAGTGCTTTCCAAACCCAAGATACTCCCGAAACCCGTCTCAAACCGAAAAGTATCTCGAAATATCCTCAAATGCGCATCTCAACCCTGAATCCCTTCATATAGTTTTCGAGGCGAAAGACTAGACTAGGACACTTGAAATCCCTTTTAGAATAAAACGCAATTCCGGAATTTTCCAGAGGCGGTCTATGGACCGAGAGTCACAGGAAACACTCTGTTGTGTCAACAATTTCCATGAGCCGCTTAGACTGTGTTTTCGAACAAATGCACCGTACGACCCGAACGAAGTTTGGGATTTTGCCTTTTCGAATGCGAGACTCCTTAAAAGTGTTTTCCATACCCAGGATATGCCCGAAACCCATTTTAAACCAAAAAATCTGCGCATCTCAACCCAGAAACCCTTCAAATGGATTTCGAGGCGAAAGTCTAGACTGGGGAACCCGAAACCACTTTTAGAGTAAAACGCTATCCCAGATTTTTCCAGAGGGAGTCTTCGGACCGAGAGTCGCTTGAAACGCTGTTTAGAGTCAACAATTTCCTAGAGACGCTAAGATTGTGCTCTCTAACAGAAGTACCGTACGACCCGCTCGAAGTTTGGGTTTTAGCCTTTACGAACACAGAACTCCCTAAAGTGTTTTCCAAACACAAGATTCGCCCCAAACCCGTTTTAAACTGAAAAGTATCTCGGAGTATCCTAAAATGCGCTTCTTAACCCAGAATCCCTTTATATCGATTACGAGGCGAAAGACTAGACTTGGACACTGAAACTCCTTTCATAGAAAGACACTATCCCGGGTTTATCGAGAGGGAATTTTGAGACCGAGATTCGCATGAAACACCGTGCATAGTTTTCTTAGAGCCGCTTAGATTGTGTTATCTACAAAAGAGCCGTACGACCCGACCGAAGTTTGGGTTCTTGCCTTTCCGAACACCGAACTCCTTGAAGTCTTTTTACCCAAGATTCGCCCGAAACACGTCTTCAACCGAAAAGTTTCTCTAAATATCCTCAAAAGCGCATCTCATTCCAGAAACCCTTCAAACAGATTTCGAGTCGAAACACTAGACTAGGGCACCCGGAACCCCTTTTAGAGTAAAACTCCATTCCGGAATTTTCCAGAGGGAGACGTTGGACCGAGAGTCACTTGAAACACAATGTAGAGTTAACAATTTCCTAGAGCCGCTTAAATTGTGTTTTCGTACAAAAGTACCGTACGACCCGGCCGAAGTTTGGGCTTTTGCGTTTTCGAACACTGAACTCACTGGAGTGCTTTCCAAACCCAAGATACTCCCGAAACCCGTCTCAAACCGAAAAGTATCTCGAAATATCCTCAAATGCGCATCTCAACCCAGAATCCCTTCATATAGTTTTCGAGGCGAAAGACTGGACTAGGACACTTGAAATCCCTTTTAGAATAAAACGCAATTCCGGAATTTTCCAGAGGCGGTCTATGGACCGAGAGTCACAGGAAACACACTGTTGTGTCAACAATTTCCATGAGCCGCTTAGACTGTGTTTTCGAACAAATGCACCGTACGACCCGAACGAAGTTTGGGATTTTGCCTTTTCGAATGCGAGACTCCTTAAAGTGTTTTCCATACCCAGGATATGCCCGAAACCCATTTTAAACCAAAAAATCTGCGCATCTCAACCCAGAAACCCTTCAAATGGATTTCGAGGCGAAAGTCTAGACTGGGGAACCCGAAACCACTTTTAGAGTAAAACGCTATCCCAGATTTTTCCAGAGGGAGTCTTCGGACCGAGAGTCGCTTGAAACGCTGTTTAGAGTCAACAATTTCCTAGAGACGCTAAGATTGTGCTCTCTAACAGAAGTACCGTACGACCCGCTCGAAGTTTGGGTTTTAGCCTTTACGAACACAGAACTCCCTAAAGTGTTTTCCAAACACAAGATTCGCCCCAAACCCGTTTTAAACTGAAAAGTATCTCGGAGTATCCTAAAATGCGCTTCTTAACCCAGAATCCCTTTATATCGATTACGAGGCGAAAGACTAGACTTGGACACTGAAACTCCTTTCATAGAAAGACACTATCCCGGGTTTATCGAG
The DNA here is from genome assembly GCA_003546025.1 of Camphora micrantha. NCBI lineage: Eukaryota > Viridiplantae > Streptophyta > Magnoliopsida > Laurales > Lauraceae > Camphora > Camphora micrantha. Next base: position 4,507 of record QPKB01001266.1, read on the forward strand.
AGGGAATTTTGAGACCGAGATTCGCATGAAACACCGTGCATAGTTTCCTAGAGCCGCTTAGATTGTGTTATCTACAAAAGAGCCGTACGACCCGACCGAAGTTTGGGTTCTTGCCTTTCCGAACACCGAACTCCTTGAAGTCTTTTTACCCAAGATTCGCCCGAAACACGTCTTCAACCGAAAAGTTTCTCTAAATATCCTCAAAAGCGCATCTCATTCCAGAAACCCTTCAAACAGATTTCGAGTCGAAACACTAGACTAGGGCACCCGGAACCCCTTTTAGAGTAAAACTCCATTCCGGAATTTTCCAGAGGGAGACGTTGGACCGAGAGTCACTTGAAACACAATGTAGAGTTAACAATTTCCTAGAGCCGCTTAAATTGTGTTTTCGTACAAAAGTACCGTACGACCCGACCGAAGTTTGGGCTTTTGCGTTTTCGAACACGGAACTCACTGGAGTGCTTTCCAAACCCAAGATACTCCCGAAACCCGTCTCAAACCGAAAAGTATCTCGAAATATCCTCAAATGCGCATCTCAACCCAGAATCCCTTCATATAGTTTTCGAGGCGAAAGACTGGACTAGGACACTTGAAATCCCTTTTAGAATAAAACGCAATTCCGGAATTTTCCAGAGGCGGTCTATGGACCGAGAGTCACAGGAAACACACTGTTGTGTCAACAATTTCCATGAGCCGCTTAGACTGTGTTTTCGAACAAATGCACCGTACGACCCGAATGAAGTTTGGGATTTTGCCTTTTTGAATGCGAGACTCCTTAAAGTGTTTTCCATACCCAGGATATGTCCGAGACCCATTTTAAACCAAAAAATCTGCGCATCTCAACCCAGAAACCCTTCAAATGGATTTCGAGGCGAAAGTCTAGACTAGGGAACCCGAAACCACTTTTAGAGTAAAACGCTATCCCAGATTTTTCCAGAGGGAGTCTTCGGACCGAGAGTCGCTTGAAACGCTGTTTAGAGTCAACAATTTCCTAGAGACGCTAAGATTGTGCTCTCTAACAGAAGTACCGTACGACCCGCTCGAAGTTTGGGTTTTAGCCTTTACGAACACAGAACTCCCTAAAGTGTTTTCCAAACACAAGATTCGCCCCAAACCCGTTTTAAACTGAAAAGTATCTCGGAGTATCCTAAAATGCGCTTCTTAACCCAGAATCCCTTTATATCGATTACGAGGCGAAAGACTAGACTTGGACACTGAAACTCCTTTCATAGAAAGACACTATCCCGGGTTTATCGAGAGGGAATTTTGAGACCGAGATTCGCATGAAACACCGTGCATAGTTTCCTAGAGCCGCTTAGATTGTGTTATCTACAAAAGAGCCGTACGACCCGACCGAAGTTTGGGTTCTTGCCTTTTCGAACACCGAACTCCTTGAAGTCTTTTTACCCAAGATTCGCCCGAAACTCGTCTTCAACCGAAAAGTTTCTCGAAATATCCTCAAAAGCGCATCTCATTCCAGAAACCCTTCAAATAGATTTCGAGTCGAAACACTAGACTAGGGCACCCGGAACCCCTTTTAGAGTAAAACTCCATTCCGGAATTTTCCAGAGGAGAGACGTTGGACCGAGAGTCACTTGAAACACAATGTAGAGTTAACAATTTCCTAGAGCCGCTTAAATTGTGTTTTCGTACAAAAGTACCGTACGACCCGACCGAAGTTTGGGCTTTTGCGTTTTCGAACACTGAACTCACTGGAGTGCTTTCCAAACCCAAGATACTCCCGAAACCCGTCTCAAACCGAAAAGTATCTCGAAATATCCTCAAATGCGCATCTCAACCCTGAATCCCTTCATACAGTTTTCGAGGCGAAAGACTAGACTAGGACACTTGAAATCCCTTTTAGAATAAAACGCAATTTCCGGAATTTTCCAGAGGCGGTCTATGGACCGAGAGTCACAGGAAACACACTGTTGTGTCAACAATTTCCATGAGCCGCTTAGACTGTGTTTTCGAACAAATGCACCGTACGACCCGAACGAAGTTTGGGATTTTGCCTTTTCGAATGCGAGACTCCTTAAAGTGTTTTCCATACCCAGGATATGCCCGAAACCCATTTTAAACCAAAAAAAAAATCTGCGCATCTCAACCCAGAAACCCTTCAAATGGATTTCGAGGCGAAAGTCTAGACTGGGGAACCCGAAACCACTTTTAGAGTAAAACGCTATCCCAGATTTTTCCAGAGGGAGTCTTCGGACCGAGAGTCGCTTGAAACGCTGTTTAGAGTCAACAATTTCCTAGAGACGCTAAGATTGTGCTCTCTAACAGAAGTACCGTACGACCCGCTCGAAGTTTGGGTTTTAGCCTTTACGAACACAGAACTCCCTAAAGTGTTTTCCAAACACAAGATTCGCCCCAAACCCGTTTTAAACTGAAAAGTATCTCGGAGTATCCTAAAATGCGCTTCTTAACCCAGAATCCCTTTATATCGATTACGAGGCGAAAGACTAGACTTGGACACTGAAACTCCTTTCATAGAACGACACTATCCCGGGTTTATCGAGAGGGAATTTTGAGATCGAGATTCGCATGAAACACCGTGCATAGTTTTTTAAGCCGCTTAGATTGTGTTCTCTACAAAAGAGCCGTACGACCCGACCGAAGTTTGGGTTCTTGCCTTTTCGAACACCGAACTCCTTGAAGTCTTTTTACCTAAGATTCGCCCGAAACTCGTCTTCAACCGAAAAGTTTCTCGAAATATCCTCAAAAGCGCATCTCATTCCAGAAACCCTTCAAATAGATTTCGCGTCGAAACACTAGACTAGGGCACCCGGAACCCCTTTTAGAGTAAAACTCCATTCCGGTATTTTTCAGGGAGAGTCTTTGGACCGAGAGTCACATGAATCACAATGTAGAGTTAACAATTTCCTGGAGCCGCTAAAATTGTGTTTTCGTACAAAAGTACCGTACGACCCGACCGAAGTTTGGGCTTTTGCGTTTTCGAACACTGAACTCACTGGAGTGCTTTCCAAACCCAAGATTCTCCCGAAACCCGTCTCAGACCGAGAAGTATCTCGAAATTTCCTCAAATGCGCATCTCAACCCTGAATCCCTTCATACAGTTTTCGAGGCGAAAGACTAGACTAGGACACTTGAAATCCCTTTTAGAATAAAACGCAATTCCGGAATTTTCCAGAGGCGGTCTATGGACCGAGAGTCAGAGGAAACAAACTATTGTGTCAACAATTTCCATGAGCCGCTTAGACTGTGTTTTCGAACAAATGCACCGTACGACCCGAACGAAGTTTGGGATTTTGCCTTTTCGAATGCGAGACTCCTTAAAGTGTTTTCCATACACAGGATATGTCCGAGGCCCATTTTAAACCAAAAAATCTGCGCATCTCAACCCAGAAACCCTTCAAATGGATTTCGAGGTGAAAGTCTAGACTGGGGAACCCGAAACCACTTTTAGTGTAAAACGCTATCCCAGATTTTTCCAGAGGGAGTCTTCGGACCGAGAGTCGCTTGAAACGCTGTTTAGAGTCAACAATTTCCTAGAGACGCTAAGATTGTGCTCTCTAACAGAAGTACCGTACGACCCGCTCGAAGTTTGGGTTTTAGCCTTTACGAACACAGAACTCCCTAAAGTGTTTTCCAAACACAAGATTCGCCCCAAACCCGTTTTAAACTGAAAAGTATCTCGAAGTATCCTAAAATGCGCTTCTTAACCCAGAATCCCTTTATATCGATTACGAGGCGAAAGACGAGACTTGGACTCTGAAACTCCTTTCATTGAAAGACACTATCCCGGGTTTATCGAGAGGGAATTTTGAGATCGAGATTCGCATGAAACACCGTGCATAGTTTTTTAGAGCCGCTTAGATTGTGTTCTCTACAAAAGAGCCGTACGACCCGACCGAAGTTTGGGTTCTTGCCTTTTCGAACACCGAACTCCTTGAAGTCTTTTTACCTAAGATTCGCCCGAAACTCGTCTTCAACCGAAAAGTTTCTCGAAATATCCTCAAAAGCGCATCTCATTCCAGAAACCCTTCAAATAGATTTCGCGTCGAAACACTAGACTAGGGCACCCGGAACCCCTTTTAGAGTAAAACTCCATTCCGGTATTTTTCAGGGAGAGTCTTTGGACCGAGAGTCACATGAATCACAATGTAGAGTTAACAATTTCCTGGAGCCGCTAAAATTGTGTTTTCGTACAAAAGTACCGTACGACCCGACCGAAGTTTGGGCTTTTGCGTTTTCGAACACTGAACTCACTGGAGTGCTTTCCAAACCCAAGATTCTCCCGAAACCCGTCTCGGACCGAGAAGTATCTCGAAATTTCCTCAAATGCGCATCTCAACCCTGAATCCCTTCATACAGTTTTCGAGGCGAAAGACTAGACTAGGACACTTGAAATCCCTTTTAGAATAAAACGCAATTCCGGAACTTTCCAGAGGCGGTCTATGGACCGAGAGTCAGAGGAAACAAACTATTGTGTCAACAATTTCCATGAGCCGCTTAGACTGTGTTTTCGAACAAATGCACCGTACGACCCGAACGAAGTTTGGGATTTTGCCTTTTCGAATGCGAGACTCCTTAAAGTGTTTTCCATACCCAAGATATGCCGGAAACCCATTTTAAACCAAAAAATCTGCGCATCTCAACCCAGAAACCCTTCAAATGGATTTCGTGGCGAAAGTCTAGACTAGGGAACCCGGAACCACTTTTAGAGTAAAACTCTATCCCAGATTTTTCCAGAGGGAGTCTTCGGACCGAGAGTCGCTTGAAACGCTGTTTAGAGTCAACAATTTCCTAGAGACGCTAAGATTGTGCTCTCTAACAGAAGTACCGTACGACCCGCTCGAAGTTTGGGTTTTAGCCTTTACGAACACAGAACTCCCTAAAGTGTTTTCCAAACACAAGATTCGCCCCAAACCCGTTTTAAACTGAAAAGTATCTCGAAGTATCCTAAAATGCGCTTCTTAACCCAGAATCCCTTTATATCGATTACGAGGCGAAAGACGAGACTTGGACTCTGAAACTCCTTTCATTGAAAGACACTATCCCGGGTTTATCGAGAGGGAATTTTGAGATCGAGATTCGCATGAAACACCGTGCATAGTTTTTTAGAGCCGCTTAGATTGTGTTCTCTACAAAAGAGCCGTACGACCCGACCGAAGTTTGGGTTCTTGCCTTTTCGAACACCGAACTCCTTGAAGTCTTTTTACCCAAGATTCGCCCGAAACCCGTCTTCAACCGAAAAGTTTCTCGAAATATCCTCAAAAGCGCATCTCATTCCAGAAACCCTTCAAATAGATTTCGCGTCGAAACACTAGACTAGGGCACCCGGAACCCCTTTTAGAGTAAAACTCCATTCCGGTATTTTTCAGGGAGAGTCTTTGGACCGAGAGTCACATGAATCACAATGTAGAGTTAACAATTTCCTGGAGCCGCTAAAATTGTGTTTTCGTACTAAAGTACCGTACGACCCGACCGAAGTTTGGGCTTTTGCGTTTTCGAACACTGAACTCACTGGAGTGCTTTCCAAACCCAAGATTCTCCCGAAACCCGTCTCGGACCGAGAAGTATCTCGAAATTTCCTCAAATGCGCATCTCAACCCTGAATCCCTTCATACAGTTTTCGAGGCGAAAGACTAGACTAGGACACTTGAAATCCCTTTTAGAATAAAACGCAATTCCGGAACTTTCCAGAGGCGGTCTATGGACCGAGAGTCAGAGGAAACAAACTATTGTGTCAACAATTTCCATGAGCCGCTTAGACTGTGTTTTCGAACAAATGCACCGTACGACCCGAACGAAGTTTGGGATTTTGCCTTTTCGAATGCGAGACTCCTTAAAGTGTTTTCCATACCCAGGATATGCCCGAAACCCATTTTAAACCAAAAAATCTGCGCATCTCAACCCAGAAACCCTTCAAATGGATTTCGAGGCGAAAGTCTAGACTCGGGAACCCGAAACCACTTTTAGAGTAAAACGCTATCCCAGATTTTTCCAGAGGGAGTCTTCGGACCGAGAGTCGCTTGAAACGCTGTTTAGAGTCAACAATTTCCTAGAGACGCTAAGATTGTGCTCTCTAACAGAAGTACCGTACGACCCGCTCGAAGTTTGGGTTTTAGCCTTTACGAACACAGAACTCCCTAAAGTGTTTTCCAAACACAAGATTCGCCCCAAACCCGTTTTAAACTGAAAAGTATCTCGAAGTATCCTAAAATGCGCTTCTTAACCCAGAATCCCTTTATATCGATTACGAGGCGAAAGACGAGACTTGGACTCTGAAACTCCTTTCATTGAAAGACACTATCCCGGGTTTATCGAGAGGGAATTTTGAGATCGAGATTCGCATGAAACACCGTGCATAGTTTTTTAGAGCCGCTTAGATTGTGTTCTCTACAAAAGAGCCGTACGACCCGACCGAAGTTTGGGTTCTTGCCTTTTCGAACACCGAACTCCTTGAAGTCTTTTTACCTAAGATTCGCCCGAAACTCGTCTTCAACCGAAAAGTTTCTCGAAATATCCTCAAAAGCGCATCTCATTCCAGAAACCCTTCAAATAGATTTCGCGTCGAAACACTAGACTAGGGCACCCGGAACCCCTTTTAGAGTAAAACTCCATTCCGGTATTTTTCAGGGAGAGTCTTTGGACCGAGAGTCACGTCATCATGAATCACAATGTAGAGTTAACAATTTCCTGGAGCCGCTAAAATTGTGTTTTCGTACAAAAGTACCGTACGACCCGACCGAAGTTTGGGCTTTTGCGTTTTCGAACACTGAACTCACTGGAGTGCTTTCCAAACCCAAGATTCTCCCGAAACCCGTCTCAGACCGAGAAGTATCTCGAAATTTCCTCAAATGCGCATCTCAACCCTGAATCCCTTCATACAGTTTTCGAGGCGAAAGACTAGACTAGGACACTTGAAATCCCTTTTAGAATAAAACGCAATTCCGGAATTTTCCAGAGGCGGTCTATGGACCGAGAGTCACAGGAAACACACTGTTGTGTCAACAATTTCCATGAGCCGCTTAGACTGTGTTTTCGAACAAATGCACCGTACGACCCGAACGAAGTTTGGGATTTTGCCTTTTCGAATGCGAGACTCCTTAATGTGTTTTCCATACACAGGATATGTCCGAGACCCATTTTAAACCAAAAAATCTGCGCATCTCAACCCAGAAACCCTTCAAACGGATTTCGAGGCGAAAGTCTAGACTGGGGAACCCGAAACCACTTTTAGAGTAAAACGCTATCCCAGATTTTTCCAGAGGGAGTCTTCGGACCGAGAGTCGCTTGAAACGCTGTTTAGAGTCAACAATTTCCTAGAGACGCTAAGATTGTGCTCTCTAACAGAAGTACCGTACGACCCGC
>QPKB01001267.1:0-11843 GCA_003546025.1 Camphora micrantha
TTGAATTTAGCAAAAACCTTTTGTAGCCTTAATGAACCCATTTGATTCTTAAAATTCATATTCTTGGTAATACACTAAGATGAGACCCTAAGCTTGTGTCAAAATTATAATTTTGGATTTTATTAATCAGATCATTAGACCGAGTAAATACCGTCCGGGCAAACGGTATCTTACGTACTAACGTGGGGTTTAGTGCCTGGTATGACCTCGAGCAAATCCTAATAGGTTCGAGTTCAACCCATCTCTATTGGAAAACCCTTAATTGGGTCTATGCACCATTAATGAAAAAGGGATGCGTTGATCTTATATTTATTAGAGATGCCCGTGGTTATTGGGTGCGAAACCTTATGTTTAACTTTAGGGTTGATTCGTAATTATGTCTTAACCTTCGCATGCATATCTTAGTTTAGGTTATGTATTCTCTTAGATGCATACCCTGTTGTGTATTATGGACTATAAAGTGGCTTGGCAGATTATTTATGACGATTTGATTATGATATGGAATGTGTAATGGCCAGCACTTTACTTTGACTTAGGACTCTTGTGTCGGAGCTTTATTATTCAGGTCTATTATGTTTATATGTTTATATTTATGTGGGTCATTTGTGGACAACTGCAGATCGATATGTGGACGGTTGATCACCGATGTGTCCGGATCACTTATAATCCGCTTTGAATGTGAATAGGTTATCCTAATTTGTTTTATTTGATCGGTTTATGACCACCGACTATGTGGACGGGCTTTCCCGATTTATTTAGGGTTGACCACCCACAATGGGGACACTTGTCTTCGTGTCAATTATACTGCTCCATTTGTTTTATTTGGTTTATGTTATACGTTCTTTCGTGTCATTGTCATTGTCATTACTTCTTTATGATCACACTTATCTATATTATTCTCGTTATTGTATTTAATTTCGAATTATGATTATGTACTTGCTATTTACTTTGTAATATTTGGTGCATAGGTACCGAGCCCTACTTTACCGAGGAGACGGAGGAGGGTCAAACGTTTCAAACGTTTGAGCCAACTGATGAACCCGAGTGGGATGCCGGATATGGCTTCGGAGCCGTCTGAGCCTGCGTTAGAGAGATCATCATCTTAGCAATTCTTTAGATGAACTTTCTTTTAATAATAAACTTTTCCTAGTAATTATTAAATTCATTCTGCAACTTGAATTATTTATGTTTATCTGATTTTTCTGTTGGGTTTCATTTATGAATGTTTGATACCAATTGAATAAAGCTTCCGCTGCATTCAATGAAATTTAGTTTGACTCACCACAGGTTGAAATTATTTTGTGGGTCCACTTTTTGGAAGCTTGTGTTGTATTAAACACAGGAATTTGAATTTAAATTTTAATTTTTTCACGTTTTTCCCAATTCTTATTTTTGGGGACGTGACAACCCTCTTCTCTCTCCTTTCCTTCTTCTTCTTCTTCTTCTTTCCCCCTCTCTTCTCCGCTCACTCCACTGCGTCCACCTGTACCTACACAGTACCCTCTTCTGTCTCTTTTCTTTTCTTCTTCTTCTTTCTTTTCCTCTCTTCCTTTTCTCCTCCATCTTCTTCTTCCTCTCTGCAACACCGCTGTACCCACCTTCTCCTTCACTCTATCTCTGCCATTCTCTTTCTTCTACTCTCCCTCTCCTCTCACTGCCATCTCTCTCTTTCTCTCTCAGCCTGCACTCTCTCTCACTCCCTGCTTTTTCCTCACCTGCACACCCATCTCTCCCTTCCTCTCTGTCCGTTCTCTCTCTCTTCTACTCTCCCTCTCTCTCTCTCTCTTTCACCCTCACTCTCTCTCTCTCTCTCTCTCTCTCTCTCTCTCTCTCTCTCTCTCTCTCTCTCTCCTCTTCTCTTCCCCATCACATTACTTCACCCATACTTGTTCTCACCACCTCGCTGTCCAGCCCACTTGTTCCAAGTCGGCCCATTCACCAATCTGACCCGTGGATGCACAGCCCATGTTTCATTTTGCTATTTATTTCTTGCATTTAATTCTTCATTTACTGTGTTACCTTTATTTTTCATGCATCTAATTATGCCCATGCATCTAATATGCTCATCCATTTAAATTAGCATTTTTTTTTCATTTTTTTTTAGTTTGATTTAATTTGTTCTTAGCCCATGCATTCAACCTGCCCGTGCATTTAAGTTTATTTGTTTTCGGGTCTTGATTTATTTTGAATTATCCTTAATTTATGTGCCAAACATGTCCATGCACCCAACATGCCCATGCATCATATAATTTATTTGCATCTTATTTCCTGGATGAAATTTTAGTTGAGTTTCTATATTAGATAAAACTTAGGATTGCATAATTCACCGAAAAAAAAATTATAAAATAAAAAAAAAGAGTTAAGTTTAATTTTGAAACAAAAGAACTTAGGTTTACTAATTAATTTCTTCTCCTCCTTCCCTCTCCTTAGGATCAGGGAGTTTATTTAGAAAGGTCTAAATTGGCTTGGTAGATTGAAATTAAAAAAATAGTAATTTATCTCCTTTTCTCCTCTTTCATTAGGATTAGGGAATTTATTTAGAAATTTCTAAATTAGTTAGGTGGATTATAATAATTAAAAACTAGTAATCTATTCCCTTCTCCTCCTCCTCTCATTTCATTAGGATTGGAAAAATTAGTTTATTAGATTTTAGGCTTTATAAATAAAACCATAAACAAAATAAAAATAATATAAAAAAAAGACCAAAAAACAAAGTAAAAGATATTTAAAAACCCAAAAATATTAATAAATTAGAATTAGAAGTTTAGTAATAGTTTCAACTGATTAGGTCAGACCCCAGGCTCAGGTCTAGGTCTCCCCCTAGTCAAGTTAGACTACTTTTAGTTTCTTTCATTTAAATAAGTTAGGCCCCACTCTCTTCCAGGGCCTCGCTAAGGGACCAGGAAAGCTGATGTGGGCGGTCTAAGACCTTAGGTTAGGGTTAATCCGATGATCAGTAATAAAGCATTAATCACGTAAATCCAAGTAAAAATTCCCTAGTTAGGCCTTTCTAGCCCCAATTTCAAAAATCCATAAAAACTATAAAACCAACGAAATAAACCCAAAAAGATTTTTCCTTCATTCCTTCCTCCACCTCAGGTGCCAGATATTTAATCGAGCTTAATGATAAAAGGGAATGAATAACTGATTTCTAAAATCGAATAAATGAGAATGACGAGATGAGATGAGTGATTTCAAACACACTTTTAAACAAGCACCGGCCCATCGGCCACCTTCAATCAATTACGGCCCATCGGCCACCTCTAATCAATTACGGCCCATCGGCCTCTCACTTTTATCACTCGTGTATTGCACACAAAAAACACAGAAATCACAAGTCAAAGTCTCATTTGCATCATCATTTTGATTTGAAAAGTTAGCCTTTAAACCCTGTTTTGCCAAGGGATTAGAAGGGGGTACCCGGGAACGGGGCCGATCATCTTCTTAAATATTTGGCACCTCCCCCTTTTATTTTCTTTACTTTAATTACTTTATTTTACTTGGATATACTATGATTTGGCTATGTGAGGATTAACCTTTATTTGGACTTTAACTCATGACCCTGAATTGACCCTATATTAAAGATACCCAAAGAGACCCAAATCCATATGACAAGACAACCGTCGTGTGTTGCCGGCAGCACATTAGACGAGAAGAAGAACCCACCCATTTATTTTCTCCCATTCATTTTTCTTCGGCTTTCGTCGAACAACGGTGTTACGGCCGTTACCGTAGCTGGCGATCGTGATCCGTCGATTTTGAGGGTAGTCGAAATCTTCATTTTCGATGTAAAAGTTTAAATAGCATATATAGTTGAATGGCGATTTCCCTCCCCAGGGGGATCAAAAATTCACATCCGACAGATATTATTTGCTATATTAAACCAACGTTTCAAAACACGATAATTTCATCAAGTATATGTGATGGACCCGATTTCTTCCCTCTCTCCCGCTGCCTCCGCCCCGGGTCTTTTCGGGGTTAAGAGAAGGTCTTATGTCCGATAAAAAGCTAAGTAAACGGGCTGAAAAGCCACGTTTTAGCCATGTTGGTAGAAGAAGGGATGTCCTTGGGGGGGTGGCCCCCCAAGGGTGCTTCAATCACCTTGTAGTTGCTCTTGCAGCAGAGTTTCTTTTCTTCAAATTGGCAGAGGTTCTTCTGATTTCTCTGGATTTTCCGGGATTTTCCGAGCAATTTTTCTGGACCTTTCGGGATTTTCCGAGCAATTTTTCTCTGGCCCTTCTCCTTGGAAAAGCCCTCCTATTTATAGGCTTTTGGTGGCCATTAGGAGGGTTTATGAGCATTTAATACATTAATGCTCATAATGGGAGGAGTTACAAGTTTTAAATGATTTGTTTTGTAACTCCTTTTTCCTTGAATTTGATTGGTCGATGGAGATTAATGAGCCTTTGATTGCATTTAATCTCCATCATGGGAGGAGTTTCGTGGCTTTAATGCCATAAATCATTGGATTTGTAACTCCCATTTGCTTGCTTTTGATTGGGCCGTTCAAAATAATGAGTTAATGACCGCATTAACTTGTCATAAAATGGGTCATTTATTCTCATTAATTGGCCGCCAAGTCGCTTGAAGAGTCGCGGGCCGCGCCGCGCCTTTTGGAATTCTTCTTGCGATGATCGCCGGTGGATCCACATGTTGTTTGATGTCGGATGGCGATGCAATTTCAGACATTGGTTAATGTCAACGCGCCGGCAACATCTGTCCTGTCGATTTCACGATCGGGCGGGCAGAAAGTGTGCTTTCTTTGTCGGCCGGTTAGCGATTTCGAGGCATCTAATGATCATCCAATGATTTCGGCGGCGAATCCGTGATGTTGACGAAGATCGACGGATTTCATGCACGAAAAATCAGATTTTGGAAAAATCACAGGGGCCAATCAACTCGAAACGCGAAAAGGACCCGAAAAAGTGGGTTTCCGGCGACTTTTGGGTCGCCGGAAATTCCATGGTCGCCGGCGACCATGGGCCTTGGGCCCATTTTTTGGCCGCCTTCCGGTCGCCGTATCTTCGCCGTTTTTCGCTCTTTTTCGATGCTTTTTCTTCCTGTGTTTTTCTTGACATTTCCCCTCATTTATTGGCCTGTTTTCCTTGGAGAAATCCCGTCGAGAAGCCACGGAAATCGGAGCACAAAGCTTCCTATTTTTCTGGAAAGCCGAAGACTTTGTTGTGCGGTTTTGCCGATTTTTTGTCAAGCGTTGAAACTAGGCCAAACGATGTCAGAATGACCTGAAATTCGACGTGGAGCTTCTTGAGCATCAGATAGGACCAACCATAGGCTTTGGTTTGAGTTTTGAAGTCTTTTGGGGCCCCGCAAACGCTTGCCTTAATTTTGCCATGAGAGAAATGCCGAGCTTTGACTTGTGGTCAACCGATGTCCGATTGACCTGAAATTTGACAGGGAGCCTCCTGAGTAGTAAGTAGGACCAACCATGGGCTTTAGTTTGGGTTTTGAAGCCTTTTGGGGTCCCGCAAACGCTCGCCTTGATTTCATCTCGAGGAAAGTGCCGAGCTTCGAAACTAGGTCAAACGATGTCCGTTTGACCTAAAATTTGACAGGGGACCTATTGGAGTCATTTTGAGACGATCCATTAGCTCCAATTTGGATGCCATGATTCCGGGGTGCTCCGCCGCCGATAGGCCTATTTTTGCTTCCCGAGAGTTGATGAAGGGTCAAACGTCGTCCGTTTGACTTGAAATTTGGCAGGGGGCCTTTTGGAGGTATTTTGAGACCATCCGTAGGCTCTGATCGAAGTTTTGAAGTCTTCGACATTGTCGCTGCCGGGGGCTCTTGTCTGCCTGTCGGAGGAGTGAAGTTAGGCCAAATGATGTCGAAATGGCCCGAAACTTCATGTGTACCCCTCTTTTGGCTGCTTTGAAGGATCTTGCAGTTTTGGTTTAATTCTGACAAGATCTGGTGCTTGAAGTGGCGCCTTCCTATTTATGGCAGGATGTGGCTCCATGTAGCTTTTGGTGTTGAGGGGATATAGTGACATTTTTGGTGTCAACAAATGCCCCCTCGAGGTACAGCGACGAGGTGCGCAGCTGTAGCAGTCGGTGTGCCTCGAAGAGAATTTGAAGGAGATCTTCTTACTTGACCAAGAGTCTTGAGCCTTTTCTTCTGATGGAGTTTCTTTTTTGAGTTTCCAAGGGATTTTGCGGTAATGAGATAGGTCATGTACCGTCTCAAGGCAAGTATTTTGAAATGACATTTGGATGTGGGTTTTTGGGTTTTGGGTTTTCCCTTTTAACCTTGTGAACCTAAAGGCTTTATGTGGCACATTAGGCGGTTAAGAAGGTTTTTTGGTTTTTGACCTTGTAACCTAACAGGCTGTATGTGGCGAGTTAGGGGGTCGGGATTTTGGTTTTTGGTTACTCTTTGGGACAATTTTGGGTCCATTGGAGTGGTTTGATTTTTTGTGGAATGTCAATTTCAAGATTGTGGCTTGATTTGGTGCATGGGGTTGGATGGTTTGGATTTTTCTTGGAAGCTCATGAAGCTTGGAATTTTTTGTATGGTCCAATCAACTCAAGAGAGGCATGGAACCATTTTTGTATGCTCTTGGTAAGAGAAATTTCGACTAAAAGCCACTTTTAGTGCCTAGGTGGTCAAACCTGGCTCATACGGGCTAACCCATGGGACCTTAAGCTTTTAAAAATAGCTTAGATCTCATGTGGTGTCATTTTGTAAAGAGTATCTAAAAATATCCCTTTTGTGTAGAGAATATCTAAAAATATCCTTACTTGGAGAGAATCTCTCAAGTTTCCTTGATTTTGGGAGAGATTTTCTCAAAGTATCTTTCTTTGGGAGAAAGTTTCTCAAATCCCCTTTCTTTTTTGAGAGAATTTCTCAAGAATCTTCTCTTTAGGAGAGGATATCTCAACTCTCCCTTTCTTTTAGGAAGTTTGCTAAATTTTAGCACTTACCTCCTTGCTTTTCTCCTCCTTTCCTCTTTTGGTTTGTTTTCTCTATAAAAGCAATGGAGATGGGTTTTCTTTCTCTTGTTGCTTTCTTTTTGCAAAAACCTTCAAGAGTGCTCCAAGAATTTCTCAAGGATCTTCAAGCTTTCTTCTCCTTCTTCTCCATGGCTTCAAGTAGGTCTTCTTTTCTAAGAAAACCCCATGTAGGTGTAGGAAAGTTTCTTTTCTTCTTTTTTTTTCTTCTTTTCTTTTCTTTTCTTTTTTTTTTTCTTTTTCTTTTCTTTTTCACGTGTTTTCTTTTCTCCTTTTTTTTTTGTTTTTTTTTTTTCACGTGCTTTTTTTTTTTCTCTTCTTTTTCTTTTTTTTGCACGTTTTGCTTCTTTTTTTTTTTTTTTTTTTTTTTTTTTGCCTTCTCTTTTTTTTGTGCTGTACGGACAGGTCCGTACGGACCTGGCCGTACAGCCACGTGGCCTGTGGGCCACGCCCCATGGGCCAGCCCCTTTTTCTCTCTTTTTTTTTTTTTTTTTTTGAAGAGGTTTTTTTTTTTCTCTTTTTTCTTGCTCACCATGATATGAGGTTTATGCAATTCAAGATGATCATGCATTCATTCTTCTTTTTTTTGTTTAAGATGCATCAAGATAAAAGGCTAGAATTTCTAGGTCAAGTCAACATGGATTTTGACTTAGACAAAGTTTGATTGGTTTTGACCAAATTGGGTTGGAATTGGTCAAATTGTTGTTAAAGTTTTCCTAGCATCTAATGCATGATGGTTTTGTGCATGAGTTTTGGTAAATGGAATTGGGAGCATGATGATGCATACCTCGAATTTTCTTGCAAGTCTTGGGATTTTTGGAGCTTGCAGCAATGTTGAGCCCACTTCTCCAGTCTCGCAGAATTTCGAGGAACTTTGCAAGTTTTGGAATTTTGAGCTCGCAGCAATGTTGAGCTCTTTTCTGATCTTGCGAAGATTTGAGAAGAAAGGCTTGATCTCACAGCGATGTTTGAATTCAAGTCTCTTCTTCGAGAACCCTTCATTGATTATGAGCTCGCAGCAATGTTGAGCTCATCTTCAAGCTTCCTTTCTTTTTCGGGTTGCCTCCCTTTTCTTTGAAATTGCCCCGGAACCATGCCAAAATTTCGCTAGGATTTTTTTTATAGCAAAATTCTGTCATTTGGTGTTTGATTTCTTCCTTTCTGACTTTTGCAGGTAGTTCCTCCAGAACGAACAAGGGTAAGGGCCTTGTTACTGATCCACCTCGTCGATCTGCCAGATCTTCCAATGCGGCCGTTCAGCAGGCATGGGAAAAAGTCCGTTATGTGGAGACGAACTTGGAAGAATGCGACTCGCTCAACCGAGATGAGATGAGACAGCGATTGATCGCTCTCAAGGATGAGGAGTTTTACAAGATTATGGCAAGCAATCGTCCTTGGGTTATGGACGATCAGAGCATTGTGCCCAAGCCTACCTTTTTCTTTGGTGACGCTGTCCCTGATGACTCGTCATTCCAAAGGAGATGCTTTCAGTTCTCTTACACAGCTGATGGTGAGGAGAGAACCATTTCTACCCGATCGACTTTTGATCGCACTATCTCGATCATGAGTCTTTCTCCCACATGCTCTAAGAGAGAGGATCCTCCAAGCTGGGTGAAGAGGACCAATGTGGTCAAGACCGGGATTTTTGTTGGCGGGCCTCCTCGTTATGCAGAGAAGCCGCCTGCCCGTATGGACATGTTGATGCCAGCCAGCGGCTACCAAGGTTCTGATCATCCATCAGTCGATTTGAGACCGGTGGGCCTTGGCATTTTTAGCGGTGACGGCAGTAATTGGGTGAACCCCTTTCGGCTTCGCGGCCGTTTCAGTGCTGACTCAGGCTGGGAGTCATGGACTGATCACATCCTGCAGATTGGTGGCGCCATTCTGAAGGAGGCTGAGGTTTTTGATGCGGTTCGCGCTTTTCGGCAAACCGTCGTTTTCTCCGATGAGGCCTTCATGGCCATGCTGGAGTCTTTCCTTCCACAAACCAACACCTTCGTTGTAGCGAACGGTGAAATTGGTTTTACTTTGAAGGAGTTGAGCGCTACCACTGGGCTGCCTATCCTTGGCAAACTCTATGAGGAGTTTATGCCTATTGACAGTGTCCTTGAGGAGCAGCCGGAGGAGTTCAGGCTCCTGTACTTTCAGCTCGTCGCCTTCTACGATTTTTTGAAGGAGAAGGAGGGCTCGAAAGTCCGATGCAGCAGTTGGAGGAGTCTCAGCTCTTTGTCTTCCAACTTCTTTGACAGTGGGGATGCTTCTGAGAGTACATCCCAGGAAGCCAGGGTTAAGAACCCGAAGAAGATCTCCGCTATGCGAGAAAATTTGAGGGATTTTCTTACAAACACAGACGCCATTTGTCCTGACATTGCGCTGCGGAGAGATCTTGCTGTTTACCTCACTTATTGGCTGGGTGAGGCAGTTTTTGCTGGAGGAGATGTGATGGACCCGATTTCTTCCCTCTCTCCCGCTGCCTCCGCCCCGGGTCTTTTCGGGGTGCGGCGGAGGGGTGGAGAAGAAAAGATAAAAGGGTTTCAACATCTTTCTCTTTTTTTTGTACGGGTATGCCAATTTCACTTTTCTACTTGGAATTTAGGAATGGTGATCCGAAGATCCACCTTCACAAGTAGAAAGGGGAAATGAAACTTTTTCTAGTTTTCCATTGCACACATATTTTAAGAAAAGAGACAAAGGGTTTTTTTGAATGCCGTGAAAGGCGATTTCATTTGTTGCCGTGAAAGGCGATTTACAAGTCTCATCCATTATGAAAGACAAGAATTGTGATTTTTGTCTCTAAAAGAAAAATAAAGTACAATAAAAATCAAGAAAAGGAATCTGACTCCTCATTCGATTGTGGGGACACGTTCAGATCGACGGTCGCGAGTCATGTATGGGCTCCTCCATCGTCCATGCAGATGAGAACACGATGCTTGGATTCTTGGCTCGGCTTTCTAACCTCAGATTTTTAAAGGACAAAGACTAAGAGAAAGTCTTATGTCCGATAAAAAGCTAAGTAAACGGGCTGAAAAGCCACGTTTTAGCCATGTTGGTAGAAGAAGGGATGTCCTTGGGGGGGTGGCCCCCCAAGGGTGCTTCAATCACCTTGTAGTTGCTCTTGCAGCAGAGTTTCTTTTCTTGAAATTGGCAGAGGTTCTTCTGATTTCTTTGGATTTTCCGGGATTTTCCGAGCAATTTTTCTGGACCTTTCGGGATTTTCCGAGCAATTTTTCTCTGGCCCTTCTCCTTGGAAAAGCCCTCCTATTTATAGGCTTTTGGTGGCCATTAGGAGGGTTTATGAGCATTTAATACATTAATGCTCATAATGGAGGAGTTACAAGTTTTAAATGATTTGTTTTGTAACTCCTTTTTCCTTGAATTTGATTGGTCGATGGAGATTAATGAGCCTTTGATTGCATTTAATCTCCATCATGGGAGGAGTTTCGTGGCTTTAATGCCATAAATCATTGGATTTGTAACTCCCATTTGCTTGCTTTTGATTGGGCCGTTCAAAATAATGAGTTAATGACCGCATTAACTTGTCATAAAATGGGTCATTTATTCTCATTAATTGGCCGCCAAGTCGCTTGAAGAGTCGCGGGCCGCGCCGCGCCTTTTTGGAATTCTTCTTGCGATGATCGCCGGTGGATCCACATGTTGTTTGATGTCGGATGGCGATGCAATTTCAGACATTGGTTAATGTCAACGCGCCGGCAACATCTGTCCTGTCGATTTCACGATCGGGCGGGCAGAAAGTGTGCTTTCTTTGTCGGCGGTTAGCGATTTCGAGGCATCTAATGATCATCCAATGATTTCGGCGGCGAATCCGTGATGTTGACGAAGATCGACGGATTTCATGCACGAAAAATCAGATTTTGGAAAAATCACAGGGGCCAATCAACTCGAAACGCGAAAAGGACCCGAAAAAGTGGGTTTCCGGCGACTTTTGGGTCGCCGGAAATTCCATGGTCGCCGGCGACCATGGGCTGGCGACCATGGCCATGGTCGCCGGCGACCATGGGCCAAGGTCGCCGGCGACCATGGGCCTTGGGCCCATTTTTTGGCCGCCTTCCGGTCGCCGTATCTTCGCCGTTTTTCGCTCTTTTTGATGCTTTTTCTTCCTGTATTTTTCTTGACATTTCCCCTCATTTATTGGCCTGTTTTCCTTGGAGAAATCGCGTCGAGAAGCCACGGAAATCGGAGCACAAAGTTTCCTATTTTTCTGGAAAGCCGAAGACTTTGTTGTGCGGTTTTGCCGATTTTTTGTCAAGCGTTGAAACTAGGCCAAACGATGTCCGAATGACCTGAAATTCGACGTGGAGCTTCTTGAGCATTTAGATAGGACCAACCATAGGCTTTGGTTTGAGTTTTGAAGCCGTTTGGGGTCCCGCAAATGCTTGCCTTGATTTCGCCATGAGAGAAATGCCGAGCTTTGACTTGTGGTCAACCGATGTCCGATTGACCTGAAATTTGACAGGGAGCCTCCTGAGTAGTAAGTAAGACCAACCATGGGCTTTAGTTTGAGTTTTGAAGCCTTTTGGGGTCCCGCAAACGCTCGCCTTGATTTCACCTCGAGGAGAATGCCGAGCTTCGAAACT
This sequence comes from Camphora micrantha, assembly GCA_003546025.1. NCBI lineage: Eukaryota > Viridiplantae > Streptophyta > Magnoliopsida > Laurales > Lauraceae > Camphora > Camphora micrantha. The sequence continues at coordinate 11,564 of QPKB01001267.1, forward strand.
AGGTCAAACGATGTCCGTTTGACCTAAAATTTGACAGGGGACCTATTGGAGTCATTTTGAGACGATCCATTAGCTCCAATTTGGATGCCATGATTCCGGGGTGCTCCGCCGCCGATAGGCCTATTTTTGCTTCCCGAGAGTTGATGAAGGGTCAAACGTCGTCCGTTTGACTTGAATTTGGCAGGGGCCTTTTGGAGGTATTTTTGAGACCATCCGTAGGACTCTGATCGAAGTTTTGAAGTCGTCGACATTGTCGCTGCGGGGCCCTTGTCTGCCTGTC
>QPKB01001268.1:0-11807 GCA_003546025.1 Camphora micrantha
TTTGCTCCAGTTGCAAAGATGACTACTGTCCTGATTATTGCCATTGCAGCATCTCAAGCTTGGCCCATTCTTCAGTCGATGTAAAGAATGCCTTTCTTCATGGTGATCTTAAAGAAGAGGTTTATATGCGTCTTCCTCACGGGTATTCCTCTTCCAGTAGTTCAGATGTGGCTAAACTAAAGCGTTCCCTCTATGGCCTTAAACAGGCTCCTCGCGCTTGGTTTGAAAAATTTCGGGACGCCTTGCTTCTGTTGGATTTCCAGCAAAGTCCGTATGATCCATCATTGTTTTTACATAAGTTCCAAGCGGGATCACTATCCTTCTTGTTTATGTTGATGACATCATTATTACTGGAACTGATTCCGCAATGATATCTAAGCTTCAATCCTCGTTGCATCAATCGTTCCATATGAAAGACTTGGGTCCTTTAACCTACTTCTTAGGTCTTGAAGTTCATCAAACAGAAAAAGGAATCATCTTGCACCAAACACAAATATGCTCTAGACCTCATTGAACTAGCAGGACTCCAGCAATCAACTCCGGTTGATACTCCTCTTGAAGTGAATTTGAAGCTCTCGAAGGATAGTGGGGGATCTTCTTCCCGATGCCACGCTCTATCGGCAATTGGTTGGTAGCTTGATCTACTTGACTCATACCCGCCCTGACATTTCCTTTGCTGTTAACCTGGTCAGCCAGTATATGACTCAACCAAGGCATCTTCATTTGACGGCTGTTCGACGAATTATTCGCTACCTTTCTTGGTACGACTACTCGTCGGTCTTATTTTTCCCGGCAGGCTCCTCACTAAATCTCATTGCTTTCTCCGATGCTGATTGGGCAGGTTGTACAGACACCCGTCGGTCCACAACTGGGTGGTGTATGTATCTTGGTGATGCGTTGATATCCTGGAAATGTAAGAAACAAGATAAAGTTTCCAGATCTTCCACAGAAGCAGAATATCGTGCCATGTCTGCTGCCTGTTCTGAAATTCTTTGGCTTCGTGGGCTACTCTCCGATCTCGGTTTTCCACAAAGCTCACCTATACCTCTCCATGCTGACAACACTAGTGCTATTCGTATTACAGAAAATCCAGTTTTTCATGAACGGACCAAGCACATTGAAGTGGATTGTCATTTCATTCGTGATGAGTATCTACGGGACGTCATTTCCCTACCGTTCATTTCCTCTGGGCTTCAGATTGCAGATATCTTCACAAAGGGTCTCCCTCGCCCACGCCATCAATTCTTATCCAGCAAATTGATGCTTACTGATTCCACCGCATCAATTTGAGGGGGGGTGTTAACATAAGCCCATATAAGTTTGGTCCATTCATGACCCATCTACAAAGCCCATCATATTATAGACTTGTACAGCAATACATACTAAAATAGGAAGATTTGATTGACTGTAATTGTAGCCCAAGATTGGGTATTTCTGATCTCATATTATAGACTTGTACAGCAATACATACTAAAAATAGGAAGATTTGATTGACTGTAAATTGTAGCCCAAGATTGGGTATTTCTGATCTATATAATACAAGGATGGATCCTCAAGGAGATGATCGAATCCATTTCCATTCTGTCTTGTTTATGAGTTATAACTCTTTGGCTTATTTCTGACAGTATGAAATTAGTTATGTCTAAACATGTGATGCATGTGTAATGTTGTTTTCAAAAACAAAGGTTTAACTAAGGTTTAAATGAATGAAAACAACAATTTGATTCAACCAAGTAAATGAAACATGTTACAAAAGAAATCAAAGGTTTTGACAAAACATGTTTTATAAAGTTTTAAAACAAACTTGGTTTGAAATCAATGGTGAAGAATCCAATCCAACTTAAATCAAAGATTAAGAGAAGTGATGGATTCAACACATCATAGTTAACATGCTAAAATTAATTTACCAATAATTTAAACAAAGCATGAAACATATGATAATGAAAAGTAAAACTTACTTAGAGATTTAACTTCATTAATCCAAGCTTTAGCTTTTCCATTAGACCTCTTGATCTCTCTTAGTTCATCCCCTTTCTTTTGTCTCCAAACACCTCAAAGAAGACTAAAATGTTCAACATCTTTCTCATGGAATGAACTCAATTTATAGTCAAAAAGTTACTTTTGACGTGTCCCCGGTCGACCCCATTGAACCCCGGTCGACCTGCCCTTCACAACGGTCAAAAAAGTTACCGTTTGAAAATGGCCAACGGTAGTGTACCCGGTCGACCGCGTGACCCTTCGGGTCGACCTCGTAGTGTACCGGTCGACCGCGTGACCCTCGGGTCGACCTCGTACACTGCAGTTTTTGGCCCGGGACCAAAATTCCCAAAAATGCATATTTTTTGCATATTTCAAAGTTTTTCTTGAGGGAACTTTTTGGGCCATTAAATCAAGCTTGGAAACATGTTTTAAATCAAACTAAGTGGTTTAAAAAACATGAAACACAAAAAGCCTAAAATGATTCAAAACTTTAAAACCAAAGGCTTGCTTGATTTCTAAAAACTCTTTTAAAAAACAAATGCATCCAAAATTAAAACCAAAACATGCATAAATCAATACTTTTACAACTCTTAAAAAACAATGCATGTATAAAATAGGATTTCAAGTTTTTCTAAATCAATGCATGTGCAAAAATTCAAATGATGATTAAAATGATAATGCATCCATCAAATTGCAATACACAAAATTCCTAACAGTAAGTAAGACCAACCATAGGCTTTGGTTTGAGTTTTGAAGCCTTTTGGGGTCCCGCAAATGCTCGCCTTGATTTCACCTCGAGGAAAATGTCGAGCTTTGAAACTAGGCCAAACGATGTCCGTTTGACCTAAAACTTGACAGGGGACCTATTGGAGTCATTTTGAGATGATCCATTAGCTCCAATTTGGATGCCATGATTCCGGGGTGCTCTGCCGCTGGTAGGCCTGTTTTTGCTTCCCGAGAGTTGATGAAGGGTCAAACGTCATCTGTTTGACTTGAAATTTGGCAGGGGGTGTCGCGACCCTGGACCGAGGCCGCGGCAGTTAAATAAATGGTGGTGGGTGATTAAGTATAAGATGATTAAACCTCCCACAGGTTCCCGCGGTGAGGATTCCAAACAAACACACATGGAACAACCAACTCACATGATCAAGTATGCGGAAGCGCGTGGCAAATCACATCTTAACAAGTCATGATAGAAATATAAACATAATGTCATCAAGACTAAAATATCAAAATGAAGACATAACGAGGCATTCCCATAATACTTCAAGTTGTAAAGTTAACAAAGTATATTAAGTTATTACACTTCCCAAAATAAGAGGCCAACAAAGGCCAATACAATTTCCAAAAGTATATAAAAACCCAAGAGATGATCCATCGAAACTCATGACCCATCCAAGCGTCTACATGACGTCATCGGGTTGCCACTCACGGGCTAAGGTAGGCCCAACAGCCTCCTCCTAGCACTCCTCCTCAAGGGGGGAGCCTCCTGCACCTGGTCACCAACATACAAGCATCAAACACGACGGTTTGGCAAGAAATCATTTTAAGTGAAAGCAATGTAAAACATTGTATAATCGAGAACATAAAGAAATACTTTACTGAACGTAAAACAATACTTACGAAACACTTTTCTAATTTAAAGACAAACTAACATGAATGCATAACATATATATCATGAATCGTAAATCCACAAAGAGCCCATCCTTTCTCTATCATTTATAATGAAAAGAGTAAGCACGCACGACAAGCACGAATATACATAATATAGCATGACACGATTCCCACAAATACGGGATTTCCGGCCGCGGAACCGGACACGCACGATGTGTAATAAATACACTACTAATCTGCAGTTAGTTCACCTGTTTAAGGACCCCTAGACAGTGGATCAGACTGAAAGGGCAGTCCAAGCTCTGTGGTGTTCACTTGAGTTCATGAATGCACAAAACACGCGAAACACGATTCAAACATATCGAAAATAAAAGGGGAAATCACTTGTCACGACAAGACGAGGCACGACTAGCACATTGCATAATATATATGTTCACAACTTATAAAAGTGATCCCCATTTAATACATGAAACACATCTTAGAACGAGCTTGCAAACTTGATTTCAAAACGAGTACACGATGTAACTTGCGATCTTAAATCAACGCTCAAAACACTATAATTTTATCAATACCTGCTTAGGCTATTCATTGACCATTGGTTGATTGGAACTCTATATTTAAAATACAAGGATTGGTGTCCCCGAAGTTAGTACATAGCATGGAGTTCCATTCACACAATGTCAAGTTAAAGTCCTTAATATAGCCTAGTTTCAAATTTTAAAAGAAAATGCAAATGGGCAAAAATCTCAAAAACAGGGGAAATTCCAGTGTGCTCGGTCGACCTGGCCCTTGGCCGGTCGACCGCGTACACTGTGAGCCCGGTCGACCGGCCAAGTCCCGGTCGACTCAGAGTTGTAAAATAAATTCCATGCATAGTGTTTTGGTCAGGTTCCAGAGAACCTGACCCTGTGTCGCCGGTCGACCGCGTGAACTGCAGGAACAGTCATTCCAGCAGTGCAGCAGGTCATCCAACTGGGACCAATCCCAGTGTCCCCGGTCGACTGCGCCCCTTGGCCGGTCGACCGCGTGAACTGCGGAAATCAGAACCCAGTTCTGATTACTGCAATGCACTGGTCCATCTTTCCTTCCTTTCTTTCCTTTCTTTTCTACATCCTTTCCAACCTAATTAGCAAACTAAATACATGAATGTAACATGCTATCAAGGCTCACATTGGGCATATATTTCATACTTAAACAAGTCATTAACATAGCAACCCATTTCAAAACCCTTGAAACCCTTTCTTATCAAAACAAATCCAAACTTCAACAAAAGCAAGACTTGGTTAAAAGATATGAAATCTGAAAGTTTGGAAAGCTATTAGGCATGCTTGCATTCTCAAAAATAAGATCATAACTTGAAACCCTAGTAAAACAAAGCATTAAAACCAAATAACAAATCCATAGATCCACATGCATAAACAACCTAAATAGATTACTTGCCTTAGTCAAATGAAACAAGATTCTTCTTCAAGAACTCCTAACCAAAGCCAAGAACTACAAAAAATCCCATGAAATCCATTCAAAAACTCACCCAAAAATACAACCAAGCAATCCATTTCAAAATAGGTGCTACAAGTTAGAAAAACATGATCTTTAGGAATAGAAGAAACTCCATTAAAGAGATGGGTTGAAGCTCTTACCTAGAGGTGCCCAAACAAGAAATGAAGAAGAAAATGGAGATCTTTCTCACAAGGAAACTTCAAGAAAATGGTATAGATGGAAAGCTTGTCTTGAGAGGAAGAAGATGGTGGTTTTAGAATTTCATTTGAAGACTTATAGCTCTTGCATTCATGAAGAGAAGAAGAGGGGAAAAAGAGGGTTTTCAGCCCTAGGTTAAGAAAAGTTGCAGGATTTTGTAGAATGAGGAGAGAAAGAGGGGAAAAGGGCTTAAGTGCTAGACAAGTGGGTCCCCTTTAGTGCCAATCTTGCATGAGTCAAAACATGGTCTTGTGGGCCTCAAATGAAGTTGACGAAGAAATATAAAACGATCCTTGAAATATCTAGTTTCCAAAAAGTATATTTTTGACATGGTTTTGGGATCTCGAAAATCGTGTCCAGATTTGAGTGTGAAAAGGCTATTTTACCCTTTTGGCCAAAACTTGAGTTTCTGGGCTTCAAACACAAATGGGCCAAACACGAAAGTTGCACATAATCATAAAACCAATCAAATGAAATGAAAATCACGATTAACACACAACCAAACACAATCTTCCCACGCTTGCACGTACACCCAGGCCTTCCTGAGTGAGCCTAGTAAACACTAAACGTTCTCGAACTCCCCAAAGCTATAACCATGACTAAAACTAATCACATTCTAACCCATGATAACTAAACCCAATCAAGACTAAGCACACACTAAGCAAACACTATTGGGTTAATTCTGGGTTGGGGTTTGACAAGGGGGCCTTTTGGAGGTATTTTGAGACCATCCGTAGGCTCTGATCGAAATTTTAAAGTCTTCGACACTGTCGCTGCCGGGAGCTCCTGTCTGGCTATCGGAGGAGTGAAGTTAGGCTAACTGATGTTGAAATGGCCCAAAACTTCATGTGTAACCCTCTTTTGGCTCCTTTGAAGGATCTTGCAGTTTTTGTTTGATTCTGACAAGATCTGGTGCTTGAAGTGGCGCCTTCCTATTTATGGCAGGATGTGGCTCCATGTAGCTTTTGGTGTTGAAGGGACATAGAGACATTTTTGGTGTCAACAAATGCCCCCTCGAGGTACAGCGACGAGGTGCGCGGCTCTAGCAGTCGGTGTGCCTCGAAGAGAATTTGAAGGAGATCTTCTTGCTTGACCAAGAGTCTTGAGCGTTTTTCTTTTGATGGAGTTGCTTTTTTGAGCTTCCAAGGGATTTCGCGGTAATGAAAGGGGTCATGTACCGTCTCAAGGCAAGGATTTTGAAATGACATTTGGATATGGGTTTTTGGTTTTGGGTTTTCCCTTTTAACCTTGTGAACCTAAAGGCTTTATGTGGCACATTAGGCGGTTAAGAAGGTTTTTTGGTTTTTGACCTTGTGACCTAACAGGCTGTATGTGGCGATTTAGGGGGTCGGGATTTTGGTTTTTAGTTTCGGTCTTGTGACCTAACAAGCTGTATGTGGCAAGTTAGGGGACCATGGTTTGGTTTTTGCTCACTCTTTGGGACAATTTTGGGTCCATTGGAGTGGTTTGGTTTTTTGTGGAATGCCAATTTCAAGATTGTGGCTTGATTTGGTGCATGGGGTTGGATGGTTTGTTTTTTTTTTTTTTTTTTTTGTGGAAGCTCATGAAGCTTGGAATTTTTTTGTATGGTCCAATCAACTCAAGAGAGGCATGGAATCATTTTTGTATGCTCTTGGTAAGAGGAATATTGACTAAAAGCCACTTTTAGTGCCTAGGTGGTCAAACCTGGCTCATATGGGCTAACCCATGGGACCTTAAGCTTTTTTAAAAAAAATGGCTTAGATCTCATGTGGTGTCATTTTGTAAAGAATATCTAAAAATATCCCTTTTGTGTAGAGAATATCTAAAAATATCCTTACTTGGAGAGAATCTCTCAAGTTTCCTTGATTTTGGGAGAGATTTTCTCAAAGTTTCTCAAATCCCCTTTCTTTTTGGAGAGAATTTCTCAAGAATCTCCTCTTTAGGAGAGAATATCTCAAATCTCCTTTTCTTTTAGGAAGTTTGCTAATTTTTAGCACTTACCTCCTTGCTTTTCTCCTTCTTTCTTCTTTTGGTTTGCCTTTTCTATAAAAGCAAAGGAGATGGGTTTTCTTTCTCTTGTTGCTTTCTTTTTGCAAAAACCTTCAAGAGTGCTCCAAGAATTTCTCAAGGATCTTCAAGTTCCTTCTTCTTCTTCTCCATGGCTTCAAGTAGGTCTTCTTTTTCCAAGAAAAACCCCATGTAGATGTAGAAAAGTTTCCTTTTCTTTCTTTTTTTTTTTCTTCTTTTCTTTTCTTTTCTTTTCTTTCTCTTTTTTTTCACGTGTTTTCTTTTCCTCTTTTTTTTTTTTTGCACACGTTCTTTTTTTTTTCTTTTTTTTTTTTTCTTTCCCCTTTTTTTTTCGCTCTTTTTTTTTTGTGTGTGTGTTGTACGGACAGGTCCGTACGGACCTGGCCGTACAGCCACGTGGCCTGTGGGCCAACCCCTCTTTTTTTTTTCTTCTCTTTTTTTATTTGAAGAGGTTTTTTTTTTCTTCTTTTCTCTTTTCTTTTTGCTCACCATGATATGAGGTTTATGCAATTCAAGATGATCATGCATTCTTTCTCCTTTTTTTTTTTTTAATGCATCAAGATAAAAGGCTAGAATTTCTAGGTCAAGTCAACATGGATTTTGACTTAGACAAAGTTTGATTGGTTTTGACCAAGTTGGGTTGGAATTGGTCAAACTTTCGTCAAAGTTTTCCTAGCATCTAATGCATGATGATTTTATGCATGATTTTTGGTAAATGGAATTGGGAGCATGATGATGCATACCTCGAATTTTCTTGCGAGTCTTGGGATTTTTGGAGCTTGCAGCAATGTTGAGCCCACTTCTCCAGTCTCGCAGAATTTCGAGGAGCTTTGCAAGTTTTGGGATTTTGAGCTCGCAGCAATGTTGAGCTCTTTTCTGATCTTGCGAAGATTTGAGAAGGAAGGCTTGATCTCGCAGCAATGTTTGAATTCGAGTCTTCTTCGAGAATCCTTCATTGATTATGAGCTCGCAGTAATGTTGAGCTCATCTTTAAGCTTCCTTTCTTTTTCGGGGTGCCTCCCTTTTCTTCGAAATTGCCCCGGAACCATGACAAAATTTCGCTAGGATTTTTTTAGCAAAATTTTGTCATTTGGTGCTTGATTTCTTCCTTTCTGACTTTTGCAGGTGGTTCCTCTAGAACGAACAAGGGTAAGGGCCTTGTTACTGATGCACCTCGCCGATCTGCCAGATCTTCCAACGCGGCCGTTCAACAGGCGTGGGAAGAGGTTTGCAGGAATCTCCGAAGAAAGACTCAGGAGCATGAGCGATGGCAACTTCTTTGGGAGGAATTCCCTCTTGCTGAAGATGGATCGCGGTTTTCTGCCGCATTTTATGGCAGCATCTTGAAGAAGCGTGGCCTGGAAGCTTTGGAGGCTGAGGCCAAGAGTCTGCTCGAGGACCTTAGTCTTTGGTTGAAGACTATGATGGACTGAGTTTTTGACAAACTTTCTTCTTTCATTTTTTTTTTGGTACCTCCATGTATAAACATTTTGGCACTCTATTTTTTTATATCCCCTTGTTCTACTTAAATTCTTTTTGTTGAAAATAAGAAAAAGTTGAACGGGAATGTTTGTTTGAAAATCTTGATCAAAAGGTTATCATTTTGTGTAAGTCTTTTGTCAAAAGTGTTGTTTTGGCATGAAAGCCGGATTTTGTGGCATAAAGCCTGGTTTATGATGGCTTGAAAGCTGAAAATTTTGAGGTGGCATGAAAGCCGATTTTGGTGGCGTGAAAGCCAAATTTTGGTGGCGTGAAAGCCGATGTGGCATGGAAGCCGATTTTTTGTTTTTGGCGTAAAAGCCGGATTTTGGCATGAGAGCCGAGTTTTTGTTTTTGGCGTAAAAGCCGGATTTTGGCATGAGAGCCGATTTTTTGTTTTTGGCTTAAAAGCCGGATTTTTTGAAAACCAAGTTTTGTTTTGTTGGCATGAGAGCCAGATTTTGTTTTGATTTTTGGCGTGAAAGCCGATTTTTGGCGTGGAAGCAGAGTTTTGTTTTTTGGCGTAAAAGCCGAGTTTTTGGCGTAAAAGCCAGATTTTTTTTTGGCGTCAAAGCCGGTTTTTTTGGCGTAAAAGCCGATTTTTGGCGTGGAAGCCGAGTTTTTTTTGGCGTAAAAGCCAGGTTTTTGGTTTTCAAAAATGCAAGTATCGACTAAGAGTCGCCTCCCTGCTGAATGGTATTGCAAGTATCGATGGAATGTCGCCTCCTTGCTCATTCGGTTGCGAGTATCGATGGAATGTCGCTTCCTCGCGAAGTTGGGTGCAAGTATCGACTAAGCGTCGCTTCCCTGCTTTTTCTTCAAAAAATTTGTTTTGCGGGTATCGATGGAATGTCGCCTCCCCACGATTTTTGAAATTTGAGGTTTTTTCGAACCTTTGTTTTTCTTTTGAAATTTGGGTTGTGGATATCAACTGGAATGTTGCGTCTCCACGATTTTTGAAATTTTGCAAGTATCAACGAGGTGTTGCTTCCTTGCGTTTTTGAGGTTTTGGAAGTATCGAATGGGGTTCGCATCCTTCCAATGGGTTTTTGCGAGTATCGACTTGACATCGCTTTCCCGATTTTTCTTTTTAGACACGAGGGTCGTAAATTTTGACCTAAAACCATTTTTGGCGGTAAAAGGCAAGGCGGACTAGGGTGGAAATTCCTAAGTCCTGATTTTTGTTTCAAACCAAGAATTTTGGGTTCAAGGATCGAAAATTTTGGTTAAGTTTGGGAAGAGGCTCCTAAACTTAGATTTTTGGATTTTGATTTTCTTTTTGAACAATGAAACGATGAAAGTAAGCATTGTTTTGAAAGTTCAACATAAAGGTGAAAATTCCAAAAGGAGTGGGTTTGACGAGCAAGTACCTAGAAATAGGCTTTGGCCTTGCAGGCGTCGCTCTGACCCAGTGGAGGAAGTCTTCAAGGGTAGTACCGCTTCAAAGAACTTGCCGTTGATGGGCAGCATACATCTATCACCTTCCATGTTTAGAAGTGCGTATGCGCCATTGGAGAAGACTTGGTCGATGACGAAGGGTCCCTCCCATTTTGGTTCAAATTTGCCTTTGGATTTGTGAGCGAAAACCATCGGCCTTTTTTTACCGCAAGAACCAAGTCACCCTTTTTTGTGGGCGCGTTGCCTGACCTTTTTGTCGAAAGATCCAGCCATGCGTGCTTGGTAGAGCTCAATGCTTTGGAGTGCCTCGAGCCGTCTCTCATCGAGATTGTCCAGCTCTTGGAGTCTTAATTTGACATTGCTTTCTTGCGTCATGTCATTTTGTAGAGATACCCTTAAGGAAGGAATTTGTACCTCTAAAGGGACAACAGCTTCGCATCCATAGACCAAGGAGAATGGCGTGCTATGGGTCGGTCCTCGAACGGTGGTTCGGTAGGCCCACAAAGCTTCGGATAGTTTGTCGCCCCAGTCCCTTTTGTGGCTAGAGACCATTTTCTTGAGAATTTTGCAGAGTGTCTTGTTGAAGGCCTCTGCCAGTCCATTCGCCGCCGGATTGTACGGAGTTGAAGGACAACTTTGGATTTTGTATTTGTCGCAGAACCTGTAGAATCTGTGATCACGGAATTGTGGTCCGTTATCATGGACGAATCTTTTAGGTATGCCGAAGCGACAAATGATGTTGGTGCGCAAGAACTGAAGGACTGATGAGGTCTTCATTTCATTGAGCGCAAAAGCTTCTGACCACTTGGAGAAATAATCCGTAGCGGCGAAGATGAAGCGATGACCTTTGCTTGACGGAGGGGAGACAGGACCTACGATGTCCATACCCCAGGCTTCGAAAGGCCATGAAATTGCTGTAGGATGTAGCCATTCTGGAGGCATGTGGACATAGTCTCCATGAACTTGGCATTGTTGGCAGCGTTTAGCAAATTGCATTGCGTCAGCTACCATGGTAGGCCAATAATAACCTAACCTTTTTTATCTGATCGTAGAGCTTTGGACCAGCCTGATGAGCCCCACAAAGACCAGCATGCACCTCTTTGAGAGTTTCTTTAGCTTCTTGTTGTGATAAGCAGCGTAGAAGTACTCCATTGTAGGATTTTCTGTAGAGCATCTTTGAAGGAATGTCCAGATGAAAGTTTGGGGTTTCGTCTTTGAACACTTACCCGTTCTTTTGGATCTTCAGGCAGGATTCCGAACATAATATAATCAATGAACGGATCCCTCCAGTCGCCGATCGGAGGTCTGAGGATGGAGATCCGACTTCCAACCAGTTGGTGGCACTCAGCAACTGCTTGGTGTGTATTGAGGGGAGGAGAATCCTTCTCTCACACACTGTAACTTGCATGTGTTCTCCTTCTTGGACCGCCATAGAGGCGGCGAGTCCAGCCAGGCATCTGCACGGATGTTTTCGCCTCTACGAATGTGGGTGATATGACAGATGTCAAATTTTTGCGAAGTGATTGCGCCTTGTTGTAGTAAGGCAACAGATCAGGCTTCCTGATTTCAAATTTCTGATTCATCTGGTTGACGATCAGTTGAGAATCCCCGAAGGCTTCTAGCACTGT
>QPKB01001269.1:0-11783 GCA_003546025.1 Camphora micrantha
GGCGCCCGGCTCCTCCGCTGTGGCTTTCCCTTGGTGGGCCCGTTTTCGTCCCGTTCCTCCCTGGCTCTTGCTCGCGGGGCTTCCTTGTGGTCCTCGGGCCGTTTCGGGTCTTCCTTGTCCTTTCTTCCTCCGCCTGGCGTGCCCTTGCCTTTCTCTCGTGGTGTTCTTTGCCTTCCCTGTGGGCCCGGCTTGCCCCTGCGCTGTGGGGTCCCGGTGTCCCCGTTGGCGCCCGCTTTCTCTGGCCTCCCTCGTGGTCCCCCCGCTGGCCCCCGTTGTTGGCCCGCTCCTCCTCCTCCTCGCCCTCTCCGCTGCCGGCCTTCGGCCGTTCCTCTTTCTCTTTGCCGTGGGCCTTCTCCTCGTGGTCCTCGTCCTGTTCCTCCTTTGTGTGGCCGTCCGCCTTCTCTTTCCCTTCGTCCCCGCGCCGGCGGTTGCTTCCTGCTCTCCCCGGCGTCCCCCCGGGGCTGGGCCCTCCCCCCCCTTGGCCTTCCCGCCCCGCCCCCTTCGTGCCCGCGTTGCCCCTCCCTCTCTTCCTCTTCTCGTTCTCTTCCCGTTTCCTTTCGCGCTTCTCGTTGCTTTCCTTCGGCGCTCCCCCCCTCTCCTTTCGCGCCGCGCTCCGGTCCGGGTCCTCGCGTGGCCGCCTCCGCGGTCTTGGCGCTCTCCCGTCGTTTCCTTCTCCCTTCGCGCCCCCCCGGGCCGCCCCGGTCTCCTCTGCTTCTCTCCTCTTTTGTCGCTTCTTTTGCCTGGTGTTGCTTGTCTTCTTGCTGTCCCTGGTCTCTGCGTCTGCGGGCTTGCCTCCTGGCTCTGGTTCCTGGCCTTCTGGGCGTTTGCTCCCTGCGTCCCGTGGGTCCCCCGTTTTGCCCTCGCCTCCCCGCGGCCCCCCTCTTTCCCCCCCCGCGTCCGCCCCGGCTCCCGCCTGCCCTTCGTGCGCGTCGTCCGCCCCTTTTGTCCGCGCGCCCCCTCTCTTTGGCTCTCCGCCCTGGTTGCCTCTCCCCTGTGTTTCCTGCGGCTCTCGGTCCGCCTGCTCCCTCTCGCCCCCTCCGGGCTCGCGTTGTTGTCTGCCGGGGGTTTCGCGTGTCGTCCTTTCTGCTTCCGTCTCGCCCTCCCTTTGCCGGGCTTCTCGGTTGCGCTGCGTGTTTGCGGTTCTTTCGCCCTCTTTTTCGGTTGCCCCCGGGTTTCGGGCGCCTCTTGGGTTTGGTCGCCCGTTCCGGGCGTCTTGCTTCCGCCCCGGCTCCGGCCCGCCCTTCGTGCGCGTCGTCCGGCCCTTCTGTCCGCGCGCCCCCTCTCTTCGGCTCTCCGGCCTTGTTGCCTCTCCTCTGTGTTTCCTGCGCCTCCCTGTCCGCCTCCTCCCTCTCGCCCCCTCCGGGGTCGCGTTTTTCTCTCCCGGGGGTTTCGGGTGTCGTCCTCTCGTCTTCCGCCTCGCCCTCCCTTTGGCCGGGCTTCTCGGTTGCGCTGCGCGTTTTCGGTTCTTTGGCGCTTCTTTTCGGTTGCCCCCTGGTTTCGGGCGCCTCTTGGGTTCGGTCCCCCTTCTGCGCGTCCTGCTGTTGGCTTGTCTGGCCTCCCTCCCTCCGCTGCTGTTTTCCTTTCCCTTGCTTCCTTTCTTTCTTTCTCCCTCCTCTCCTGTTTTCCTTTCCTGCGCTGCCTGGTGTTTTCCTCCTTCCTCCCCCTGCCCCCTCCCTCTGCCCTCCCTGGTTCCTGCGCTGCCCCGGGTCCCCTTCGTCTCTTCGCTGTGCTCTCTGTGTCTGGCTGCGCTCCCCCCCCGGGCGCCCTTTGTCCCCCCTCTTCTCCTTCCCCCTCTTCCCCCCCGGTGCTGCGCCTGGGCCTCTCCTCTGCTCCGGTTGCCGCGCTTCGCTCCCTCCCCGCTCGTGTGGTTTGTCTCGCTCCTCGGCCTGTCCGCTTCTGGCTCGCGGTGCCGGTCCCTTGGCTGTCTTGCCGGCCCCTGCGCCGCCCCTTCTGGCCTCCTGTCTCGCGTTTCCGGTTTGCTCTCGTCCTTCCCTCGCCCTCGGCTCTCCCTCCTGCGCCCTTGCTGCCCTCCCGTTTCTCTCTCTTCCTTTTGCTTTGCGTCCCCCTGCGTGCGGCCCCCTGTCGGTCCCCCCTCGGTGTCTTGGGTCCGTGGTCGTCGGCCTGTGGGCCCCTCCCCTGGTCCCGCTGGCCTCTCTCTCCCTTCTCCCCTTGTGCCCCTTCCTGGCTTTCTCCTTCGTCCGTGCGCCCCCCCTCTCGCTTCCGCGTTCCTTGGCGTGTCCTGCTGCTCCCTGTGCTTCCTTGGGGCTCCCGGCTCCTCCGCTGTGGCTTTCCCTTGGTGGGCCCGTTTTCGTCCCGTTCCTCCCTGGCTCTTGCTCGCGGGGCTTCCTTGTGGTCCTCGGGCCGTTTCGGGTCTTCCTTGTCCTTTTCTTCCTCCGCCTGGCGTGCCCTTGCCTTTCTCTCGTGGTGTTCTTTGCCCTTCCCTGTGGGCCCGGCTTGCCCCTGCGCTGTGGGGTCCCGGTGTCCCCGTTGGCGCCCGCTTTCTCTGGCCTCCCTCGTGGTCCCCCCGCTTGCCCCCGTTGTTGGCCCGCTCCTCCTCCTCCTCGCCCTCTCCGCTGCCGGCCTTCGGCCGTTCCTCTTTCTCTTTGCCGTGGGCCTTCTCCTCGTGGTCCTCGTCCTGTTCCTCCTTTGTGTGGCCGTCCGCCTTCTCTTTCCCTTCGTCCCCGCGCCGGCGGTTGCTTCCTGCTCTCCCCGGCGTCCCCCCGGGGCTGGGCCCTCCCCCCCTTGGCCTTCCCGCCCCGCCCCCTTTGTGCCCGCGTTGCCCCTCCTCTCTCTTCCTCTTCTCGTTCTCTTCCCGTTTCCTTTCGCGCTTCTCGTTGTTTTCTCTTCGGCGCTCCCCCCCCTCTCCTTTCGCGCCGCGCTCCAGGTCCGGGTCCTCGCGTGGCCGCCTCCGCGGTCTTGGCGCTCTCCCGTCGTTTTCTTCTCCCTTCGCGCCCCCCCGGGCCGCCCCGGTCTCCTGCTGCTTCTCTCCTCTTTTGTCGCTTCTTTTGCCTGGTGTTGCTTGTCTTCTTGCTGTCCCTGGTCTCTGCGTCTGCGGGCTTGCCTCCTGGCTCTGGTTCCTGGCCTTCTGGGCGTTTGCTCCCTGCGTCCCGTGGGTCCCCCGTTTTGCCCTCGCCTCCCGCGGGCCCCCTCTTTCCCCCCCCTGCGTCCGCCCCGGCTCCCGCCTGCCCTTCGTGCGCGTCGTCCGCCCCTTTTGTCCGCGCGCCCCCTCTCTTTGGCTCTCCGCCCTGGTCGCCTCTCCCCTGTGTTTCCTGCGCCTCTCGGTCCGCCTGCTCCCTCTCGCCCCCTCCGGGCTCGCGTTGTTGTCTCCCCGGGGTTTCGCGTGTCGTCCTTTCTGCTTCCGTCTCGCCCTCCCTTTGCCGGGCTTCTCTCGGTTGCGCTGCGTGTTCGCGGTTCTTTCGCCCTGTTTTTTCGGTTGCCCCCGGGTTTCGGGCGCCTCTCGGGGTTTGGTCCCCCGTTCCGGGCGTCTTGCTTCCGCCCCGGCTCCGGCCCGCCCTTCGTGCGCGTCGTCCGGCCCTTCTGTCCGCGCGCCCCCTCTCTTCGGCTCTCCGCCCTTGTTGCCTCTCCTCTGTGTTTCCTGCGCCTCTGTGTCCGCCTCCTCCCTCTCGCCCCCTCCGGGGTCGCGTTTTTCTCTCCCGGGGGTTTCGGGTGTCGTCCTCTCGTCGTCCGCCTCGCCCTCCCTTTGCCGGGCTTCTCGGTTGCGCTGCGCGTTTTCGGTTCTTTGGCGCTTCTTTTCGGTTGCCCCCTGGTTTCGGGCGCCTCTTGGGTTTGGTCCCCCTTCTGCGCGTCCTGCTGTTGGCTTGTCTGGCCTCCCTCCCTCCGCTGCTGTCCTCTCCTGTTTTCCCTTGCTTCCTTTCTTTCTTTTCTCCCTCCTCTCCTGTTTTCCTTTCCTGCGCTGCCTGGTGTTTTCCTCCTTCCCTGCCCCTGCCCCCTCCCTCTGCCCTCCCTGGTTCCTGCGCTGCCCCGGGTCCCCTTCGTCTCTTCGCTGTGCTCTCTGTGTCTGGCTGCGCTCGCCCCCCGGGCGCCCTTTGTCCCCCCTCTTCTCCTTCCCCCTCTTCCCCCCGGTGCTGCGCCTGGGCCTCTCCTCTGCTCCGGTTGCCGCGCTTCGCTCCCTCCCCGCTCGTGTGCTTTGTCTCGCTCCTCCGCCTGTCCGCTTCTGGCTCCCGGTGCTGGTCCCTTGGCTGTCTTGCCGGCCCCTGCGCCGCCCCTTCTGGCCTCCTGTCTCGCGTTTCCGGTTTGCTCTCCTCCTTCCCTCGCCCTCGGCTCTCCCTCCTGCGCGCCCTTGCTGCCCTCCCGTTTCTCTCTCTTCCTTTGCTTTGCGTCCCCCCTGCGTGCGGCCCCCTGTCGGTCCCCCCCTCGGTGTCTTGGGTCCGTGGTCGTCGGCCTGTGGGGCCCTCCCCTGGTCCCGCTGGCCTCTCTCTCTCTTCTCCCCTTGTGCCCCTTCCTGGCTTTCTCCTTCGTCCGTGCGCCCCCCTCTCGCTTCCGCGTTCCTTGGCTGGTCCTGCTGCTCCCTGTGCTTCCTTGGGGCTCCCGGCTCCTCCGCTGTGGCTTTCCCTTGGTGGGCCCGTTTTCGTCCCGTTCCTCCCTGGCTCTTGCTCGCGGGGCTTCCTTGTGGTCCTCGGGCCGTTTCGGGTCTTCCTTGTCCTTTCTTCCTCCGCCTGGCGTGCCCTTGCCTTTCTCTCGTGGTGTTTCTTTGCCCTTCCCTGTGGGCCCGGCTTGCCCCTGCGCTGTGGGGTCCCGGTGTCCCCGTTGGCGCCCGCTTTCTCTGGCCTCCCTCGTGGTCCCCCGCTCGCCCCCGTTGTTGGCCCGCTCCTCCTCCTCCTCGCCCTCTCCGCTGCCGGCCTTCGGCCGTTCCTCTTTCTCTTTGCCGTGGGCCTTCTCCTCGTGGTCCTCGTCCTGTTCCTCCTTTGTGTGGCCGTCCGCCTTCTCTTTCCCTTCGTCCCCGCGCCGGCGGTTGCTTCCTGCTCTCCCCGGCGTCCCCCCGGGGCTGGGCCCTCCCCCCCTTGGCCTTCCCGCCCCGCCCCCTTTGTGCCCGCGTTGCCCCTCCTTCTCTTCTTCTTCTCGTTCTCTTCTCGTTTCCTTTCGCGCTTCTCGTTGTTTTCTTCGGCGCTCCCCCCCCTCTCCTTTCGCGCCGCGCTCCGGTCCGGGTCCTCGCGTGGCCGCCTCCGCGGTCTTGGCGCTCTCCCGTCGTTTCCTTCTCCCTTCGCGCCCCCCCGGGCCGCCCCGGTCTCCTCTGCTTCTCTCCTCTTTTGTCGCTTCTTTTGCCTGGTGTTGCTTGTCTTGTTGCTGTCCCTGGTCTCTGCGTCTGCGGGCTTGCCTCCTGGCTCTGGTTCCTGGCCTTCTGGGCGTTTGCTCCCTGCTGTCGCGTGGGTCCCCCGTTTTGCCCTCGCCTCCCCGCGGCGGCCCCTCTTTTTCCCCTTCCCCTGCGTCCGCCCCGGCTCCCGCCTGCCCTTCGTGCGCGTCGTGCGCCCCTTTTGTCCGCGCGCCCCCTCTCTTTGGCTCTCCGCCCTGGTTGCCTCTCCCCTGTGTTTCCTGCGCCTCTCGGTCCGCCTGCTCCCTCCCGCCCCCTCCGGGCTCGCGTTGTTGTCTCCCGCGGGGTTTCGCGTGTCGTCCTTTCTGCTTCCGTCTCGCCCTCCCTTTGCCGGGCTTCTCGGTTGCGCTGCGTGTTCGCGGTTCTTTCGCCCTGTTTTTCGGTTGCCCCCGGGTTTCGGGCGCCTCTCGGGTTTGGTCGCCCCTTCCGGGCGTCTTGCTTCCGCCCCGGCTCCGGCCCGCCCTTCGTGCGCGTCGTCCGGCCCCTCTGTCCGCGCGCCCCCTCTCTTCGGCTCTCCGCCCTTGTTGCCTCTCCTCTGTGTTTCCTGCGCCTCTCTGTCCGCCTCCTCCCTCTCGCCCCCTCCGGGGTCGCGTTTTTCTCTCCCGGGGGTTTCGGGTGTCGTCCTCTCGTCTTGCGCCTCGCCCTCCCTTTCCGGGCCTCTCGGTTGCGCTGCGCGTTTTCGGTTCTTTGGGCTTCTTTTCGGTTGCCCCCTGGTTTCGGGCGCCTCTTGGGTTCCCTTCTGCGCGTCCTGCTGTTGGCTTGTCTGGCCTCCCTCCCTCCGCTGCTGTCTCTCCTGTTTTCCTTGCTTGCTTTCTTTCTTTCTTTCTCCCTCCTCTCCTGTTTTCCTTTCCTGCGCTGCCTGGTGTTTTGCTCCTTCCTCCCCCTGCCCCCTCCCTCTGCCCTCCCTGGTTCCTGCGCTGCCCCGGGTCCCCTTCGTCTCTTCGCTGTGCTCTCTGTGTCTGGCTGCGCTCCCCCCCGGGCGCCCTCTGTCGCCCTCTTCTCCTTCCCCTCTTCCCCCCGGTGCTGCGCCTGGGCCTCTCCTCTGCCTCCGGTTGCCGCGCTTTGCTCCCTCCTGCGCTCGTGTGGTTTGTCTCGCTCCTCCGCCTGTCCGCTTCTGGCTCCTCGGTGCTGGTCCCTTGGCTGTCTTGCCGGCCCCTGCGCCGCCCCTTCTGGCCTCCTGTCTCGCGTTTCCGGTTTGCTCTCCTCCTTCCCTCGCCCTCGGCTCTCCCTCCTGCGCCGGTGCTGCCCTCCCGTTTCTCTCTCTTCCTTTGCTTTGCGTCCCCCCTGCGTGCGGCCCCCTGTCGGTCCCCCCCTCGGTGTCTTGGGTCCGTGGTCGTCGGCCTGTGGGCGCCTCCCCTGGTCCCGCTGGCCTCTCTCTCTCTCTTCTCCCTTGTGCCCCTTCCTGGCTTTGTCCTTCGTCCGTGCGCCCCCCTCTCGCTTCCCCGTTCCTTGGCTGGTCCTGCTGCTCCCTGTGCTTCCTTGGGGCTCCCGGCTCCTCCGCTGTGGCTTTCCCTTGGTGGGCCCGTTTTCGTCCCCTTCCTCCCTGGCTCTTGCTCGCGGGGCTTCCTTGTGGTCCTCGGGCCGTTTCGGGTCTTCCTTGTCCTTTCTTCCTCCGCCTGGCGTGCCCTTGCCTTTCTCTCGTGGTGTTCTTTGCCCTTCCCTGTGGGCCCGGCTTGCCCCTGCGCTGTGGGGTGGCGGTGTCCCCGTTGGCGCCCGCTTTCTCTGGCCTCCCTCGTGGTCCCCCCCCGCTCGCCCCCGTTCTTGGCCCGCTCCTCCTCCTCCTCTCGCCCTCTCCGCTGCCGGCCTTCGGCCGTTCCTCTTTCTCTTTGCCGTGCGCCTTCTCCTCGTGGTCCTCGTCCGGTTCCTCTTTTGTGTGGCCGTCCGCCTTCTCTTTCCCTTCGTGCCCGCGCCGGCGGTTGCTTCCGGCTCTGCCGGGCGTCCCCCCGGGGCTGCGCCGTCCCCCCCTTGGCCTTCCCGCCCCGCCCCCTTTTGTGCCCGCGTTGCCCCTCCTCTCTCTTCCTCTTCTCGTTCTCTTCTCGTTTCCTTTCGCGCTTCTCGTTGTTTTCTTTCGGCGCTCCCCCCCTCTCCTTTCGCGCCGCGCTCCGGTCCGGGTCCTCGCGTGGCCGCCTCCGCGGTCTTGGCGCTCTCCCGTCGTTTCCTTCTCCCTTCCCGCCCCCCCCGGCCGCCCCGGTCTCCTCTGCTTCTCTCTCTCTTTCTTGTCGCTTCTTTTGGCTGGTGTTGCTTGTCTTCTTGCTGTCCCTGCTCGCTGCGTCTGCGGGCGTGCCTCCTGGCTCTGGTTCCTGGCCTCCTGGGTGTCTGCTCCCTGCGTCCCGTGGGTCCCCCGTTTTGCCCCCCTCTCTCCCGGGCCCCCCTCTTTCCCGCCCCTTTTCGGTTGCCCGCGGGTTTCGGGCGCCTCTCGGGTTTGGCCCCCCCTTCTGGGCGTTCTGCGTCCGCCCCGGCTCCGGCCTGCCCTTCGGGCGCGTCGTCCGGCTCTTCGGTCCGCCCGCCCCCTCTCCGCGGCTCTGCGCCGTGGTTGCCTCCCCCCTGTGTTTCGTGCGCCTCTCGGTCCCCCTCCTCCCTCTGGCCCCCTCCGGGCTCGCGTTTTTCTCTTCCGCGGGTTTCGGGTGTCCTCCTCCCGTCTTCCGCCTCGCCGTCCCTTTCCCGGGTTTCCGGGTTGCGCTGCGCCTTTTCGGTTCTTTCGCGCTCCTTTTGGGTTGCCCGCGGGTTGCGGGCGCCTCTTCGGCTTGGCCCCCCTTCTGGGCGTTCTCTGTCCGCCCCGGCTCCGGCCCGCCCTTCGGCGCGTCGTCCGGCCCTTCTGTCCGGGCGCCCCCTCTCTGCGGCTCCCCGCCCTGGCCGCCTCCCCGCTGTGTTTCCTGCGCCTCTCGGTCCCCCTCCTCCCTCTGGCCCCCTCCGGGCTCGCTTTTTTCTCTCCCGGGGGTTTCGGGTCTTGTCCTCTCGTCTTCCGCCTCGCCCTCCCTTTCCCGGGCTTCTCGGTTGCGCTGCGCCCTTTCGGTCCTTTCGCGCTCCTTTTGTCAGATTGTATGGACTCAAACTGGGTCCCATCAGTATATTGGATGTGATATATGTGTATGGATGAGATCCACACACGGAGACATTTGTCACAAATCTTATACTTAAACATCTTCACAACCGGCGATGAGACTGGGCATCTCATCTGATAAGGTTGCGGCGTTTTGATCACCATGAGATAGTGTGGTTTGTCTCGATGATCAGAGTGTAAGATTCTGGACCTCGGTGCTGGTGCATTGGATGTATTGAAGGACCATGAGAAACACCTTATGGAATACTGTCTCGAGTTTAAGGTTTGCTCTCATAATTCCCTAGCAATAGGCTCTCAATCCTGAGGTGATGAACTCAAGTTTCTATCTATTCGTTTGCTTTGAGTCACCAATGAGTAAGGCCAGCTGCGGGTCAACACCTCGGTGTCTTGGGTACGTGGTAGTAGGACTGTGGGAGCATCCAATGGTCAAGACGGAATCTATCTATATTATCCCCTTGTGCCAATTAATGGATTTGTCATTAGTAAGTGCGCACCCATCTCGATGAAAAGTTAACTGGATGGTACTGATGATCACTGTGATTAATTGGGGCTCAAGGATAATAAGATGTGGATTTAAATTGGTGGGACAGTTTTAGTCAAATTAATCCATGGATATTGATAGAGGGGCTTAATTGTGGTAATCGTGAAGTTTAGGGTCTTCATTGTAATTTATTCCTAAGACTGGAGCGCAGTTGCATTTATATAGTGGTGTTATTTGCAATTAACTGTGGGCCCGGATTGCACATGAGATGTGGGGTGGCGGTGTCCCAGTTGAAGCCAGCTTTCTATGGAATCCCTAGTGGTCCCCACGCTAGCCCAAGTTATTGGAAAGATACTAATCCTACTAGAAAACTCTATGATGAAGGAATTAGGAAGTTACTCTTTCTATTTGAAGTGAGACTTCTAACAGTGGTGATGGTAAGGTTACTATTTTGTGTGGAAGTAAGACTTCTATTTCAATTAGTGCACGAGAAGGGGGTTGCTTAAGGCTATGAAGGGAGTAACAAAGGGCTGAGACGTTGACAACCTCGGAATTCACGCCCAGCCCCCTTTTGTGCAAGAGTTGCACATACCTCTCTTCCTCTTCTAGTTCTCTTCTAGTTTCCTTTAGAGCTTCTAGTTGTTTTCTTTAGGAGATACCACCCATCTCCTTTAGAGAAGAGATCCGGTACGGGTGATAGCGTGGAAGACTAAGAGGTCTTGGAGATCTAAAGCAGTTTTCTACTCCATTAAAGCACAACCAGGCAGCAAAGGTATAATCTGCTTCTCTATTTATTGTAGATTATTTTGGATGGTGTTGCTTGTATTGTTGCTGTACATGATAGAAGAGTGTGAGGGAGTGCATCCTGGATATGGTTAATGGCCTCATGGGTGTCTGATCCCTGAGTCAAGTGGGTCAAAAGTTTTGAAACCCTATCCACGGGGCCCACCTATTTCCAGCACCTTTTCGGTTGAAAGCGGGTTTCGGGCGAATCTAGGGTTTGGGAAAACACTTCTGGGAGTTCTGCGTCCGAAACGGCTCCGGCCTGAACTTCGGGCGCGTCGTACGGATCTTCGGTACGAAAGCACAATCTACGCGGCTCTGCGAAGTGGTTGACTCCACACTGTGTTTCGTGCGACTCTCGGTCCAAATACTCCCTCTGGAAAAATCCGGGATCGCGTTTTTCTCTTACGAGGGTTTCGGGTGTCATACTCAAGTCTTACGCCTCGACGTCCATTTCAAGGGTTTCAGGGTTGAGATGCGCATTTTAGGTTATTTCGAGATCCTTTTGGGTTGAAAGCGGGTTGCGGGCGAATCTTCGGCTTGGAAAACACTTCTGGGAGTTCTATGTCCGAAACGGCTCCGGCCCGAACTTCGGGCGCGTCGTACGGAACTTCTGTACGGAAGCAGCACAATCTATGCGGCTCCACGAAATGGCCGACTCCACGCTGTGTTTCATGCGACTCTCGGTCCAAATACTCCCTCTGGAAAAATCCGGGATCGATTTTTTTCTCTAACGGGGGTTTCGGGTATTGTACTCTAGTCTTACGCCTCGAAATCCATTTAAAGGGATTCTAGGTTGAGATGAGCAATTTAGGTAATTTCGAGATCCTTTTGTCAGATTGTATGGACTCAATCCATCAGATGATGTAATAAATTGATTGATTTCTTTATTTATCAATAATATCATGCTTTCCTTTCATGAGATGAATGGTGTTTTACTACTCAATGCACATGACCAGTACGTATGACATAAATGGTTCATGAGATGAACTGGGTCCATCAGTATATTGGATGTGATATATGTGTATGGATGAGATCCACACACGGGAGACATTTGTCACAAATCTTATACTTAAACATCTTCACAACCGGCGATGAGACTGGGCATCTCATCTGATAAGGTTGCGGCGTTTTGATCACCATGAGATAGTGTGGTTTGTCTCGATGATCAGAGTGTAAGATTCTGGACCTCGGTGCTGGTGCATTGGATGTATTGAAGGACCATGAGAAAACACCTTATGGAATACTGTCTCGAGTTTAAGGTTTGCTCTCATAATTCCCTAGCAATAGGCTCTCAATCCTGAGACGGTGATGACTCAAGTTTCTATCTATTCGTTTGCTTTGAGTCACCAATGAGTAAGGCCAGCTGCGGGTCAACACCTCGGTGTCTTGGGTACGTGGTAGTAGGACTGTGGGAGCATCCAATGGTCAAGACGGAATCTATCTATATTATCCCCTTGTGCCAATTAATGGATTTGTCATTAGTAAGTGCGCACCCATCTCGATGAAAAAGTTAACTGGATGGTACTGATGATCACTGTGATTAATTGGGGCTCAAGGATAATAAGATGTGGATTTAAATTGGTGGGACAGTTTTAGTCAAATTAATCCATGGATATTGATAGAGGGGCTTAATTGTGGTAATCGTGAAGTTTAGGGTCTTCATTGTAATTTATTCCTAAGACTGGAGCGCAGTTGCATTTATATAGTGGTGTTATTTGCAATTAACTGTGGGCCCGGATTGCACATGAGATGTGGGGTGGCGGTGTCCCAGTTGAAGCCAGCTTTCTATGGAATCCCTAGTGGTCCCCACGCTAGCCCAAGTTATTGGAAAGATACTAATCCTACTAGAAAACTCTATGATGAAGGAATTAGGAAGTTACTCTTTCTATTTGAAGTGAGACTTCTAACAGTGGTGATGGTAAGGTTACTATTTTGTGTGGAAGTAAGACTTCTATTTCAATTAGTGCACGAGAAGGGGGTTGCTTAAGGCTATGAAGGGAGTAACAAAGGGGCTGAGACGTTGACAACCTCGGAATTCACGCCCAGCCCCCTTTTGTGCAAGAGTTGCACATACCTCTCTTCCTCTTCTAGTTCTCTTCTAGTTTCCTTTAGAGCTTCTAGTTGTT
>QPKB01001270.1:0-11761 GCA_003546025.1 Camphora micrantha
AATACCACTTTAAAAAAAATAAAAAGGTTTACACAACTTATGAAATAATGAAGAACTATTAAATTAAAATAAATATGCAACTTTGGAAATGGTTGGGCATGGCCCCACCTTAGATTTCACACCCATCACTATGTTCAATTAGAAATAAACAATAAATGAGATTAAAAATAATGAAGAACTATTAAATTAAAATAAATATGCAAATTTGGAAATGGTTGGGCATGGCCCCACCTTAGATTACACATCCATCACTATGTTCAATTAGAAATAAACAATAAAAGAGAGAAAAAATAATAAGAAGAACTATTAAATTAAAATAAATATGCAACTTTGGAAATGGTTGGGCATGGCCCCACCTTAGATTTCACACCCATCACTATGTTCAATTAGAAATAAACAATAAATGAGATAAAAAAAATAAAAAGAATAATTTATATATAAGTTAGAATATTAGAAACTATATATATTGAGATGGACTTAAGTGTGCACAAATCATCATTAATGCAAATATGTGCCAAAATCGGATTTTCACGAGTCCCGCCAAAACTAAAATAAAAATGCCTTGCACGAGTACTCCTTCCAGGCAAAATTGGATAAAAATCGTTCCAAAAGTGATTCCACACTTGCACGTGTCCTCGCTAATTACACTATATGGCAAGTATAAAAAAGTTGGAAAGAACGATGGAAGGGATTTATAACCAAGACTTGCTCATTAGCACAACTCTACAAAGAACGGAATAGAGAGAGAAGAAAAAGAAAACGAAAAAGTGGAAGGAAGCATGATCTGAGAATGAGGAAGCAAGGTACCAAGATCACTCTTCTTTTCTTTGTCTTCTTGTTTGATTTTTATGTTGATGTGTTTTAGGTTTAGGTTCAGCGAGACCCTTCTTTGCCTGTTAAAACCTCCTCTTTTATCAAAGGCACAAACAGAAATCCCTCTTCCAGATCGGAAAGGCCTCTTCCAGCAAGTGGTTCATCATTTATAAAGGCACAAACAGAAAAATGTCTTCCCTTCACACATCATATGTGCCTCTTCTTCTATATTGAAATGCCCCATACTGCACCAAGCGAATTATTGGCATCCTCTCTCTCATCCTCCTCAAAGAAAACACTTAAAGATTGACACTAATCAAAAATATGGTTTCCTAACATACTAGCAAGCTAGATCTTACGCTCCGATCTTTGGCAAATTCCATTTTATGTGGCCTGCTTGTTATTTCTTCACAATCTTCTAATTTTGCAGCAGCACGGACAATCCTTTGAAATCTTCCCTCTAGAGGATTGCTTGGTTTGATTAAATGAAATGGATACTTCTAGGTAAATAAGACTGCAAATGGGGAAAATGGGTTCTGTATGTAGCAAGGTAGCCTGACATACTTACTTATATATATTGATTGTCAATCTTTCCTAATATGGCCAAATCTCTGAATTGCAGTTACTTTTTCCGCTGCGCCATTTAACTTGCATCTAGTAATCTGCTACTCTAATAGATCAGAGGGTTTGTAGTGAAATCTACCCACAAAAATCCTTCTTCTTCTTTTTTTCAAAAGATGCTTAAAAACTAACAAAATCCAGGAAACTTAAGAGAAAATTTATAAACGCCGACTATTCTTGATTCTCACAATTTTCAAAGACAAATCTTAATTCGTTCACCAATCTCATCTTTTGGTCAGAAATTTCTCAATCTTGCTAATTGATCGTGCATGATGTGAAAAGTATATATACGAAATAAGCATCAAATGCGATCCACC
The DNA here is from genome assembly GCA_003546025.1 of Camphora micrantha. Lineage (NCBI taxonomy): Eukaryota > Viridiplantae > Streptophyta > Magnoliopsida > Laurales > Lauraceae > Camphora > Camphora micrantha. The sequence continues at coordinate 1,752 of QPKB01001270.1, forward strand.
AATAATTTCCGTGAAAACATAATTTTTTTTTTTAATTCCCTAGGGAACCGCCTAAAACTTACAAAGAAAAACAGTCTTCTCTCTCAAGGCGGCATAATGACGACTTTTGCACTACTGTTTTTTCAAATAGGCCGCAATTTTTTTCTTTTTTTTTTCCAAACACACACATGTGATCTGTGCAATGCCTAGGTCCCTTAAGCTTTCTGAATTAACCCATGTAACGAGCATTAGGTCCAATGACTCCCAAACCAGATGGTTTTAAGGCACTAGGTATGTAAATACCCCTAAGGGCTTACTAGCTCGGTTAAAAAGGCTACGAATCCAAACTAGTCACAAAACTTTTTATTCTTTTCAAGACTTCTAAACAAAGTTTTTTTTTTCTACTTTTTTTTTTTTTAGCGATCCCCAACAATAGGCAGCCATTTCCATGTATCCACCTGTCGAACTAGGAAGCTCTGTATAGTAAGGGTCGATTTTTTTTTAATTATCAAATAAAAACGGAAATCATAGCTTCACATTTAAAACCTCAGAAACGTATACAATCTGTGTAAAAGTAAGGGATCAAAATTCAGCACTTTTCCGAAAACCCTTTCCATAAATAAAATAATGAACCATTGTTTTCTTTTGCACAAAATAAATATCTTCAGCCAATAAAAAAATCCTCTTGAAAGTTTCCCTCTAACCTAAAAATAAATTTATTTTTTTTTTGTTGTTATTTTTAAAAAAAAAAAACCAAAGCAAAGCGAAAAAGAAAATGTATAATGAAAATTGAACAATTGATCACATGTCAAATTCTAACTCACACCCAAACTAAATTCAACATGTCCTAAATGTGATGAATGATAGGAATGTGAAAGAATGAACAATAAACGAGAAAATTAGAACATCTTACCATGTGGGGTGATTACAAAAGAATGTGATCAACAACTCAAATTACCTTCAAAATTTGGTTGCCTCCCAAACAGCACTAAGTTTAATGTCGTCGCCCGACATGACAAAATTATTAAGTCCTGGTAAATTGGGTCTTCCAGAAGCGGTATCATCAATGTTTTTATCCTTTAGTTCCAGAAATCAGTCTCAACGCTGACCATTTACCTTGAAAACATCCCCATTCTTGGGATTTTTAGAGTATTTCCATGGCACCCATGATAAAATTATACAGCCTGAATGAAGGCCAGTCCACCGGGTTCGTGAGAGCCCTAAAAACAGGTGTAATCGGGAGTTTATAAAAGGACTTTCATACCCTGTTCAAGGATTTTCTTAAAATTGACTTCATCATTGTTCAACTTCATTCTTTTCCTTGTAGATCTTGGCATTCTCATAGGCATCATTGGGAAGTTCTTCCAACTCATTGAGTTGCAATTTGCGTAGATTACCGCAGTGGGTCAAGTCAAAATTAAACTTCTTAATGGGTCCAAGTCAAGAAGTCTCATGCTCCAATTCAACAGGCAAGTGGCATGCCTGTCCTGCCATAGACCAACCATATAGGGGACATTCCAATAGTGTCTTGTTTTTCGATAGGCTCACAGTGCGACGATGCTCTTTCGAGAAGACCAGTAATTCCGCCTACAGACAAAAAGACACATTAGTGACAAATCTTGTGACTAAAAATCAGTTATCACGGAACGCACAGGTGACATGGAAATCTGTTGTTCAGTGAAAAGCTTTAAAATCAGGTCAATATAAGAATAGACTCGATGACAATTCGGTTATTCAACTATAGACATAGTTCTATGATGATAAGTACAGCAACTTGTCACTGAAAGTATCTATTTCGCCTGGCTTAAAATTGAATCTTTTGATGCCAGTTCGTAAAAGGGTGATGATATGAACGGTTTGAATTGGTATACTGACTGATTGATTGCTTTTTGAGTAGACGAATTAATTAACATTATCGGATTCTCATAACATTCTTATCGGTATAAGCTTAAAGTTTCTCATCAATTCTGGAAAACCGTCTAAAAACCGAACCGCGTGATGAATAACCGTATTCACGGATCGGTTTACAGTTAATGAACTACCAACCACGGTTCGATTTTGATTATAAATTTCTGAATCATTCATGTTATAACCAACCGAATAATAATACGATTGTAGTTAACCATAGATAGAGTTTTAACCCGTATCGTTTTATAACTTAGAATCCACGTGGGTCGATACGCGGGTGTGTTAGTATGTAAAAGTATTTTACCCTTATTTCATGAGAAGCAAAATCGAAAAACGCCCTAGTCCTATTCAAGTACATTCCAGCCGGCCTCCATCATATCATCTCTCCCTTGAATACCTATCCATCAGATCTTCTCCATCGCCCAGGACCCTCGTCCATCTCCTGCTCCGTTCGCCTCCAATCTCCCCTCGCTCTCATCGCGCGGACGCTCTTTCACCTTATGCACCATCTCGCATTCTCCTGCAACCTCATCTCATGCACCACCACTTCATCTTCACGCGCCGGACGCACGACGCAACAGGCCCAATAATACCCACACGCCTTCACCTTCCTCCTCCTCCTCACACATGCCTCACCTATAGCAAAAGTACACTCCCCTGTCTTTGTTCATCATGTACACTTTCGCATCATATCTGTCGATGAGGTCGAATGAAAGAGGATTTGATTGCGGGCTTTATCATGGGTTTCAATGGGCTTGATGAGATTAGCCCTCTGACATTCTCGGTTGGAATACAATGAAGAGGGGTGGTTGTCATGTGGCTACAATTCTGGTTTTCAGGAACCCATCCGGCCTTTGAATGCGTTAGGATCTGCAATTGCAATCTTTGGGGATTTCTTGTATTCACAGGCTACAATTGCGAGGAAAGGGAGAGAATGATGGAAGTGGGAAGAAGAACTGATCATGGGGGTTGCCCTGTTTAAGGTTTACTCAATTGCTTGACAGCAGCACCACATGTCTATTCTGGAAGAGAACTATCAATAAATCTAAAATCCAAATGAATGCAAGTGTAGTTGTTGAAAGAGAAATGGGTGTGTGGACAGGTTGTTGGTATGTTTTGTCTTCTTCTTGTACTTTATCAATTACTCTAAACATTTTTCATGTGTTCTGCTGTTTTCATTACTAATTCATGTTAGGATGTCATGTGCTAGAGCTGATGGTAGTTTTATTGACGAATTGCAAAAATGCGAATTTAATTCTTAAGGATGTTTGTCTTTTTATTAGAAATGATAATTTGATTCTGTTGAAAGGACAGGCTAGTCTTTAGAATAATGAATTATGTTCTAGTAATTTAGTGACTGCACGATTGTATATCTCTCATTTTGTATGTGATGCAGAGTTAGTGCCATGTTGTTTTTTGACATTGAGAGGCAACCAATCCATAGGTCAATTCATTCAACTGTAAGTTCTCCTAGAACACCGTGTGGAGGGGCTAGGGGTGCAGAGGCAAAGAAAAGCGGAATTCTACATGTGGAGGGCCCATCCAGCCAACAGACCTAAATGCTTTCCTATTAGTGACATAAAGAGTCTGTAATTTTTTTTTGACAATATTAGGACAAGTTCAATCACTTATCTCTTCCCACATAAATCATTTCAAGGCCCATCACACAAGTCTTGAAAAGGTCCATCACAATACCTTCCATTATTGTTATCCCATGTAATTAATAGTAACATATGTGGACAAGTTCTCAAAAGGCTTATCCAGTAGAAGCTGCCATAAACTGGGCTAGTACTCCAATAACACTAGATTAGCATGGAGATGAGATTCATCCAGATGGATCACCGTGATCACTGCAAAAATATATGATTTCATGAAAACCTTTATTATGTCTAACCCTATTGGACCCCAAGCCCTTTTAAAACTGTGGCCTTCATCGGGTTACTTGGACACCATAATAGTTATTGTGATGGCTGAATATAGGTTTAAGGGCCTCATGTCAAACCCATCGTGAATTTAGGTCTTTAAATTCTTGTTCTTGGGGATTGGGAGGAGGGGCATGTGAGTTAACCTCAGACCCAGCCAGTTGATCACATTAGTCTAGAACCAATCTAACCATGCCTAACTTAGCCTCGATTTCCACATAGCATTATGCACTTCGATATGCTCTATACCCAAAAAAAAACAGAAAAGGAAAAGAGAAAAAAAAAAGGTATATTGAGCCACTAGTAGAGTAGTAAGAATCATTGTCAATTCACCTCGATGTAGTGTTGGACCAACTTTGCGACAATTTAGATCAACGAACACTCCCTCCTTTGAAGTTCAAGAATCTTGATCACCAATACCTGCCAAAATGCCAAGGGCTTTCGCTCGACCTAATTCGGATCCGCATATACGAGTAGGATACGCTTACCCCTGCTCAGTCGGACACGCCTTTGACAACTTTACATATAAAGTGGTAGGATAGCCCACACAAGTGGAAGAGTGCATGGGATCTATCATAGTGGCCAAGTGACAATCCGGATAGCCACTCAACAAAGCAACATCATCCATCCAACAAACACGACACAATCAGATAGCGGAGCAAGTGCTGGAGAGTCAGTAATATGAAGAACAACATATATAATCTTGTTCTATTTTAATTACATTAACTAAATGGTTGTTTTAATATTTACAAGTTTACAACTTATACTGATTATATATTTGTTACTATATGCGTTTTGTGCCCAAACCTGTAATTAGCTAGAAGTATTTTAAATTTTTTTTGTTTTTCTTAATCAAATTGTATTATATAATTCTTTCACCTGCATAGTATAGTTATACTTTCTCGTTTTTTACTTAGACACGGGCTTAACACAGGCAATGCATATTTATAGGGTGATTCTAGCCTTTATAATATTATAAGAGGCGGTGGGTAACCAGCTGCTATACCAAATTTAAGGATCTCCCAATCCTAGTGCTTGCATCTGGCAGTGGGACCATCATGGCATTCTCACCACCAAGTATTAACAAACCTCGCCAGAAGAGAATCTGCTTTATCGTGAGATCAGATGATAAAGCTGCCGTGTGGGATCAGTTTCTCTCCTCTGTTTGATTTAAAAGACCAACCTCTCGCGGGTGTTTTGTCTTCAGACATTCGCTCGGTCAACACACCACCAACACATAAATCAATAATACCCAAGCCTTGAGAGAGAGAGAGAGAGTTGTGGCCTTTGCTTTATGGAATCACACGCAGCAGTTCATGAATCATCAAGATCAAAAGGGTATGTGTTTTGTGTGGAAGCAGCCCGGGCCGAGAAGACCAGCTACAGCTTGCAGCTATTTCAGCTCGCAGGAACTAGTATCTACTGAACAATACAAGTCTTTTTCTATTCGGAACTAGGTACTGGGATTGACAGTCTTTTCTAGAATTTGTTAAATTTTCCCTATTCGAATTTCCGCTTGGCCACTTATTTGTGGGTGATAAGGCTGTAGCAACCTTATGAGGTGACAGAATATTTTTTCAACAAATGCTCAAGGGACGATTGCAAAAGTGAGTACCTCGTTACTAATGATCGCTCGAGGGGTACCAAGCAGAAAAATATATGATCTCTCACGAACTTAATCACACATGGTGGTCATTCTTCTTTGTCAATGTGCTTCTTACCACTTGAAAACATAGTCTACTGCAGCAAAATGGTAAGATTTCCAAAGGAATTTGGAAATGCCCCATGAATCAATTCCCCACACATCAAAAATTCCCACCACAAGTATCGGATTCAGAGGCAATCATGTTCTTTCAATTGAGCTTGCCAGCTTTGACACTTTTCATAATTCAAACAGAAAGTGTGGCAATCTTTAAAGACAGTGGGCCAGTAAAATCCACATTGCAAAACTTTTGCAGCTGTTTTTTTCAGACTAAAGTGGCCCCACAAGCTGATCATGGCAGAGGAATGACCGAGTAATGGTCATGATTTTGGATGCATCTCCTATGTCTGGTCCTGCAGTACTTAAAAAAGATAAAAGTAACTTGAATCTCAGCTAGAAATTTTGATCGATCCTGTTTTGACCAATAGGCGGCAATTCTCCTGTCACAAGTAATTGATTATATCTGCAAACTAGGGGATTTGAGAGAATACCGAGCATTGTTCATTAGGAATCTTCATTAAGTGGACCCTCATCTGATGGCTCTAAGGGTATCCTCGAAAGATGGTTTGCTACTACATTTCTCACATCTTTTTATTTCTTATTTTCAAATCAAAACTCTTGTAGCAGAAAGAATCCACCGAATCAATCGAACTTTTTGCCATCCTTTTTGGACAGAAGGTATCTCAGAGCTGCATGGTCCGTGTAGATGATGACTTTGGACCCTATTCAGTAGGACCAAAATTTTCTCCAAGGCAAACCACAGCTAGCAATTCTTTTAAGTGGTTTGTGTAATTAAGTTGTGCATCATTGAGTCTACTAAACATAGTAAATCACATGGGTAGCCTGCCAACCCGTTGACCCAGAACAGCTCCAATAGCAGTATTTGGATGCATCACACATTAGTTTTCAATGGAATGGTCCAGTCAGGTGGCTGAATTATAGGAGCTGAAGTTAGTTCTATTTTTCAGTCTCCTCAAACTCTTTAGACCTTTTCATCAAATTCAAACGGGGCATCTTTTGTCAACAATTGCACAAAGGTTTAGCAATTTACTAAAGTCCTTATGAATCTACGATAAAACTAGCATGGCCCAGGATATGATCGATCTGCTTAACTGATTTGGTGGTGGCAATTTGGAGACCAAATCAATTTTTTGCTTTGTCCCACCTCAATTCCATTATCAGAAATGATGTGTCCCAGAACTATGCCCTTTTTACCATAAAATTGACATTTCTTCCAATTTAATACTAAGATTTTCTTTCTTTGCATCTTTCAAGTACCCGAGAACAAATGATGTAATCATTCCTTAAAAGAATTGCCAAAGACTGAGAAATGAGAATCATGATGAAACTCAATGAATCTTTCCACCATGTCAGAAAATATGCTCAACATGCATCTTTGAAAGTGGCCGGTTGCAATTGCATAGCCCAAGGGCATGCGTCTGTAGCGAAAGTTGCCAAACGGACAAGTGAGGTTGGTCTTTTCCCTAGTCCTCGGGTGCCAATTGGTATTGATTGTAACCGGAATAACATTAGAAAATAATAAATGCATGACCGGCATTAGTTTTTTTCAAGCATCTGATTCGTGAATGGAGGGGAAAATGGTCTTTTCGAGTGATTGAGTTCAACTTCTTATAATCAATGCATACCTCTCTTCCAGTCTGTATCCAGTGGGTTACCAATTCATTGCCCTCATTTTGAACCACTGTTATTCCAGATTTCTTTTGTACTTACTTGAACCTGCTCACCCTGCACTATCAAATATGGGGTAAAGCAACCCTGATCAAGTAGTTTTAGACTTCTGACCTGACTACTTCCTTCTATTTGCAGGGTTCAGTCGCCTTTGTGGTTCACGAGAAGGTTTTGCATTTTCTTCAAATGATTCTATGTTGGCCACAGATGGCTAAATCCTTGATGTCTACAATGGACCACCTATAGCTTCCTTTATGGTTCATCAAAATTTTCACTGAGTTTTTCCTCTTGGATAGGATCCAAGCTAAGCTATAATCACTGGAGGGGTTTCTAGTGGCCTAAAAATACATATTTCCAAGGTATCCGCAACTACTTGAGTTCTTACTTAGGGGGCTCTACGATTGATGGACAGGTGGGGTAGTAGATGGAGTCAGAATTCTCATGCTTCGAGTTTGCCACCAGAAGAAATCCATGATAGGGTTGAGTCTAACAGTGCGTTCATTTCCTCATATGTTCCATCTACATCAAAATCACTTCAAAGTGGCTCAGACACTCTAGTGGGGACCTTCAAAGCTTCAGATGAAAGTGATTTCCACCAATTCATGAATATAACTAACTTTAAAAAACCCCATCATTCTCATCGGGGGAGGTTGCCTTAGTGATATTAAAAAATGTTTCACTTTGAACTGTCATGGTCCATTAAAGAATTGCATTACTCAATTCCTACAATTGATCAATGCACTTGAGTGTGGATATGAATGGTCTCCCAAGATGACTGGAATGTGGGTTCAGCCCTAGATGTGTGTTTGGTATCAAGACAATAAATCACAGGGAAACACAGAGTTCCAACATTGATAAGAATGTCTTCGACTTACCCCCTTGGGTCATCGATCGATCAATTAGCCATTGGCGAGGTTCACATGTGTCATTTTCAACTCCCCCAAACCTAATTCTTCATAAACAACAGTAGGAAGAAGGTTCACCCACTTGCACCAAGTCTAGCAAATCTCTCTATGTGATGGTCCCCTATCTTGGCAAGAAAATGGGTAGACACCCTGGGTTCCTTATATTTGATCGAGTTGGACATGAAATGATTGAGCGAGGCTTGTTGGGCTAGAAAAGGCCTTTTTGGTACACTAGTAGTCCTTTTGGAAGTGCACAGGTCTTTCGAAATCTTACATAGGCCGAATCTGTTGACTAGCATCAAGCAGTGGGATATTAATCCGCACGTGTAATACTTCTAGCATTTTATATCCAACTGAACAGTTGATTTTGCTGTGCCTAACTCTGTGGGTATGGTGCCTGGGAACATAGGGGTCTATGAGTGGCTCACTAGATGATGGTCCAGCATTAAATAGTTCTCTGGTTCTAATATATGGTTCAGCATTCACACTTGGGTCCTCAGTTTCCACTTCTCACTTGATTCTTTCCTCTGTCATTGGGTAGTTTGACCTTGTTACCAACCTGTGTAACCGACCTAAGGTGAGTTATGGATATTGACTTTTCTGGGCCTTTGTCTTTAGGATCATGAACAACTTGGCCCTGGGATTAGGTTCGGTTGACTAGGGAAGGATTCATTGTCTCTGGCACTGATAGAGTGGGCTAATTGGCCCATCTGATATTCTAATTTTGCAAGGGTTTGAGTGTGGTCATTCAAAGTTGAGTAGTGGTCTGCTGAATTGAGCAGTAGTACTCTGAGGACAATTGGTTCGTGGTTTGAGATATGAGTTTCATGGCCTCTTCTAACGAATCTACCCTTGGGTCATGGACTGGTTGAAGTTCAGGTTTTTTGAAATCGGGTGGGGCACTAACTTGAGATTGATTGGGCTGAAATTGAGTGAACTGAGATGTGCCACCTTGAGTGGGCCTTTGGTCCAAAGAAAAGTTCCGGGTTGTCCTCCAATCGTGGATTGTAAGTGTTAGAGTACGGGTCATACCTCTGACAATTATCAAAAAAGTGTTTCGATATAATGCATTACCTTCTCACAGACTCGATTTGACCCAAAATTGTTGGGTCAATCCCTCCATTCATGGCCTGATTATTCTTAATGGACTCCAAAGTATTTGTGGCTTTTGGTTAAGCTCTAAGGCCTCTTTCTCCTTCACCGTGTGGCCAATTTTGGCTTTTGCCTTCTTAATTTTGGGTTCAATCTTGAACATCCCCCTTTTTCAGGAATAGTGGGTTTGATGGGCTCCCTCTTGATAGGGGCCCACTACAATGTGTTTTTCAGTAGTTTCTTCCAAAAATGCTCATGCTTCATCCGCTATGTAAACTTCCCACTACAGAAAGATTCCACCATTTGCTTAGTAGGTAATCCAAGCCCTCATACACGATCCGGACCAATCGGATTTTTTTCAAATCCATGGTGGGGACACTGGATTAAGAGGTCCTTGAACCGTTCCAAATAATTGTAAAGTGTCTCCCCTTCCATTTGATGGAAACCATTGATGGCTTACCTAATCGAAGCTATTTTCTACTTGGAGTAGAATCTTTTTTAAAATTCTTCAACTAGCTTGGCCCATGTAGTAATGGACCCGGCCTGTAAGGCATAAAGCCAAGCTTTAGTCTTTTGTTTTAGGGAGAAAGGAAATTATCGTAGTTTAAGGGTCTCCTCAGTCATGTGATTGATTCTCATGGTCCCATAGATGTCCATCAAATTCCCTAACATGTTGATATGGGTTTTCCTGGTCTAGCCAAAAATACTGGGAGCATCTGTATCATGCTAGATTTCAGCTCAAATTGGTATTGGTCTGAGGCAAGGTGATGCAGGACGATTGAGTTGTTATGGTGGGGTACATGTAGTCGTTCA
>QPKB01001271.1:0-11759 GCA_003546025.1 Camphora micrantha
ATAGTGTCTAACCATTCTTTTGGGAACTTGTTATTTTATTCATATTGGCCTTTGTTGGCCTCTATTTTTGGGGGCAATGTAATTAAATGATATTGTTGTAAACTTTAACTTTCTTTTGGGTTATAGTATTAATGATCATTGCTCATTTTGATACTAGTTTCAAATGGTTTAATCTTGTTTTCTTGGACATAAATGTATGAAATAGATTTGCTACATGCTTCCGCACATAAAAGAAATATTCATATCGATGTGATATCCTCACCGTGGACACCTGTGGGAAATCGCGTGTACGAGCGGTATTCTTTGGGTAGACTCGTATACGTTTTGTTTTGATTTAAATTAATTCATGCACAATCATACATGCACATATTAGTCCCGATCCCAGATTAGGCCCCCGTTTCCTAGGGACCCGGTCCGGGGTCGCGACAGTTATGGTACAAGGAATCCCACATGTAGAAACATTTTGTATAAATATTAATAGTGACCTTATGAGGGACTTGTGGAGCCTCATGACTTTTTAATGAACAACCAATTGGAAAATGTGGGCATTCAGCCTTATGTCTTTTGATAGTCTACTGAATTCTAATTACTTTTGAACATATATAATGTTTTGTTCGGTGAGTAAGAACGGGCCATGCAATTGAGACGTGAATGAGACTTCGACTTTCATGGGTCAGTCCCACCTTGGATGCACCACTGCATTTCTATTGATATCTCTAAAACGGTTGAGAATCATACTACAGTTCAGGCCTGCCTTTACAAATGGTGATGTTAATGCCAAAGTAAATAACCAAAACAATTGAGGCCTGACTTTGCAGCTAGATTGGACAATAGTTAAAGACATTCGTGACCATCTTACATTAAAATCCCAAGGATATGGCACCAACTGACCAACCCCCTGAAAGTCCGGGATCCTAAACCTAGAGGGGGGATGAATAGGGTAATCTATACTTTATGACTAATTATGGCCAATTTTAACTTCTTAACAATTAACTAGTCACATGTAATGATTAAACATACACTATGCGGAAGCTTAAATACAACAATCACCACAAAGCAAGCACCACTACACAAGGATTTATAGTGGTTCGGCCTCAATGCCTACATCCACTACCGGCTTGTGATCCAACACCCCACCGGATTTCCACTATTTATGCTTTTCAAAAGGCTAAGCAATAACCTCTACAATATGCTTTCCTAGGCTAAGCAATAACCTAACAATGTTGTTTTTCTAGGCTTAACAACAACCTATACAATATGCTTTTCTAGGCTCAGCAATAACCTTTACAATAAAGAGATTTTCTCTCAAGGTAGTGTCTTCACAAAACACTCTAAGAGAATACAATTAAGCTTAATTACAATGCCTCTTAATTAGGCGGATATGAAATTGAAAATCTAACTCACAAAAACACTATATGAATGCAAAGGTGTATGTTCATGATGTGTGTCGCGACCCCGGACCGGGCCACCGGGCCTGATTCGGGATCGGGACTTGTTAATATAATATGATGTATGATTATTGTATGAATTGCATGTATGAATTAAATCCAACTCCAAAACAAAACGTATACGAGTCCATCAAGAAGGGTGCCACTCGTACACGCGATTTCCCACAGGTGTCCGCGGTGAGGATATCACATCAACATGAATATTTCTTTTATGTGCGGAAGCGTAGCAAATCTATATTTCATACATTCATGTCCACGATACAAGATTAAAGCATGTTTCATACTAGTATCAAAATGAGCAATGATCATTAAAGCTATAACCCCAAAATAAAGTTAAGGTTTACAACAAAGTAGTTTAATTACATTGATCCCAAAAATAGAGGCCAACAAAGGCCAATATGAATAAAGTGACAAGTTCCCAAAAGAATGGTTAGACACAACCCAAAATGTGTTACGCAACTCAAGCACCCGAATGTCTAGACGACATCATCGGCGTGCCACTCAACTAATTGCTGCGGTTCGCCAACCGCAACCTCGAGCTCCTCCTCGGGGAGGCCAACAACGGGACCTGAGTACTAAAAACAAGGGTCAAACACGACGGTTTGGCAAACGGGTGAAAAGACATAATAATAAGGAAAATACCTTAGAAAACATTTAAACCTGTCAAAACAATAGTTTCATAAAACGAGAGAATCATTTATCCAAATACATATGCAATATAAAACATGTACGGTATCCAAGGAAACGGGAAACAAGCAAGATGGCAACCACACATAGCTAAGTCCTCTATCACCGAAGTGACATGAGCATATCGGGATGTTGTCTCAGTCACCGAAGTGAGGAGATGCAACATAAGTAACATATACATAATATAATACAATACGGGACGGGACCAAGTAGCGAACCGGGTATCGGGACAAGACCACGGTAATAACCGGGTAGCGGGATCCAAGACTGCAGCTGGCGGGACGGGAAAGGGTCTCCAAGTCGGTCGATCAAACCGGCAAGGAAAGCCAAGCTTAGTGGTGCCGACTCATAGGTCAAATCATGTAAAACAAGTCACGTACAAATCATATATAATGCACTTTAATAAACGGGCGGGACGGGGTGCTCAAAAGCACTAATTTTATTTTCAAATGGAAAGTGCATGTCGGGGCTAGCAAAAGCTTTAGTTTCAAATTCAATGTTTTCGGGAATGATAAATCACATTTCTTGAAATTCGGGGCAAGTATCGGGATTCGATATAAATCAAGTGAATAAGGACCCCGTATGTCTATTGTGATGATCACTTGATACTCCTTGAGTTTAGAGACATTCCGGGCTCTTTATGCACCTTAGGGATTCAAACCCTAATCGAGTTTTAATTAAACAAAACATAAAAGGGATGGGATCCTAGGCACAATGTTAATCTAGTAGTACCTTACAACCTACTCATTCATCGAAGGGAAAACGGATTCGCGATATCCAAACAAACCAATTTCGCGTTTAGATAAAAGAAAGGATATCCCGTCGTTCCGTACCGTTCAAGATTGGACTAGGTTGAGCACCGATACAACCGGATTAATCGTGAGGAAATGACGGTTCAACCATCCTCAAAAGAAGTCCAGCAGGTCCACAAAAGGGTCACTAAGTTACATTCAAGGTCCACCTAAACATAGGGCAAAAGGTCCATTTTTCTGCAGGGTTTCCAGTTGGGCCGGTCTACCTGGCCCATGGCCGGTCGACCGCGTACACAATGGCTCGGTCGACCGGCCATGGGCCAGGTCGACCGGGAGTTGTAACTTTAAATAGGTGAATAGTGTTTTGGTCAGGCTCCAGAGAGCCTGACCTCTGTGTCGCCGGTCGACCGCGCCCTAGGCCGGTCGACCGCGTGCTCTGCATAACTGAGACTCCCGCAGTTCAGCAGGTTGCCCAACAGGGGGGCCTGTTCCAGTGTCGCCGGTCGACCGCGCCCCTTGGCCTGTCGACCGCGTGAACTGCGTAACAGAACCCAAGTTCTGTTACAGCAGTTCAGTGATCTTCCCATTTTTTTTCTATCTTTTCTACATTGTCTCCAAGCCTGATTAGCAATCTCATATGTGATTAAAACAAGCTTTCAAGACTCACAAATATGCATTTATTTCAAATCTAACAAGTCATTAATACCTCAAAACATTAGGTAAAAACATAAATGCATTTCATCCAAACTCATTCAAATGTAAAAATGTCAAAACATCCACTTGCCTCAAGTCTTCAATCAATGAAAAACAAGCTCTTAGCACTCTTGCAAGACAAGGATACAAGCTCTACCAAAAACCCCTAAAACAAACCCTAAAATGGGTCAAAACAATGAAGAAGAGGAGAGAGCTTTCAATATTGAAAATGTAGCTTCTCTGAGGCTAGAAGAACACTAATCTAGAAGATTAGGAAGAGATCTTACCAATAGAGGTTCCAAATGAGCAATGCAAGCTAGAAGAAGGTCTTGGAGAGATGGGATTTCTTCAAAAATAGTGTCAATGGAGAGCCCTTGAAGTGGAGAAGAAGATCATGTAATCTTTTGAGATGATGGTGCAAGTTTGGGTGATGCTTGATGATGGAGAAGCAAGAAGAAGAGAAAGTGCACCAAAAACCCTAGGTTCAAGGAAGTTGCTGGAAAAAGAGAAAATGGGGGAAAGAGTTCTCTTATATAAGCTACACAAGTGGGCTCCACCATCTAGTAACCTAGTTGGGCTGAAATAGTGGTTTTCGGGGCTCCGGATGAAATCAACGAAGAAGGAAGAAATGATCGTCGAAATATCTAGTTTCTAAAAAGTTTATGTTTCGCGGGTTTCGGGATTAACACTAATTTGGTACAGATTTAGTGTAAAAGTATTGTTTTGCCTTTGAAGCTAGAAAAGTCATGTTTTGGGGTTTTGAACGAGAACGGGATCAACATGAAAGTTGAAAGCAATAACGAGATAAACAAAACGGGATAAAATACAAATCAAGAAAACTAATATAAAACCTCAAGCACACATAAAACCATAAACAAGGAACCCCCAAAGGGCCCCACTAATATCAAAGTACTCAAAATCCCCAAAGCTATTTCAAAGCTATTCTAAACCACTAAACCAAAATCCACAAGACAAATCAAGACTAACACGCAACTAACTAAGCACTAATCGAGATCACTCGGGTCGGGGTCTTACAATGTGTGTGTGTGATAACTTCAATCAAGTTAAAATGAAGGCTCAATTAAAGTATGCTTAATGCATTTTAAAGTTTAAAGCGCACAAAGATTTGATTGAAGTGAAATGCAAATCACATGTATAAAATACTAACTTGTTGATGATATGAAAATCAAAAGCTCACAAGTTGTATGAAATTAATTATGTCTAAACATGTGATGCATGTGTAATGTTGTTTTCAAAAACAAATGTTTAACTAAAGTTTAAATGAATGAAAACAACAATATGATTCAACCAAGTACACGAAACATGTTATAAATGAAATCAAAGGATTTGACAAAACATGTTTTATAAAGTTTTAAAATAAACTTGGTTTGAAATCAAGGTGAATAATCCAATCCAACTTAGATCAAAGATTAAATGAAGAATGGATTCAACACATCATAGTTATCATGCTAAAAATCATTTACCAATAATTTAAACAAAGCATATAACATATGATAAAAATAAAAGTAAAGCTTACTTAGAGATTTAAACTTCATTAATCTAAGCTTTAACTTTACTTTAGACCCCTTGGTCTCTCTTAATTCATTCCCCTTTTTCTTGCCTCCAAATACCTCAAGGAAGGCTAAAAAGTTCCACTTTTTTCAACTTCATTTTCAAGGGAATGAACCTCATTTTATACTCAAAAAATGAGTTCTGGCGTGTCCACGGTCGACCTGGTACCTTGCCCGGTCGACCCGGCCTTAACGGTCAAAAATCTGACCGATTGAAAAAGTAGCCCGACGACTCTTTTCCCGGTCGACCCGCAGTGTGCGCGGTCGACCGGGTCCATGGGCTAGGTCGACCGAGCACACTGCGGGTCGACCTGGGCCCGGGGACCAAATTCCCCAAAAATGCATATTTCAAAGATTTTTCTTGTGGGGACTTTTGGACCATTAAATCAAGCTTGGAGTCATGATTTAAATCAATCTAAGAGTTTTAAAATCATGAAACATAAAAGCCTAAAATGATTTGAAAGATTTAAAACATAGGCTAGCTTGATTCATAAAACTTCTTTTTCAAATTAAATCATCCAAGATTAAAAACAAAACATGCATAAATCAATAGTTCTACAAGTCTAAAAAACAATGCATGAGTAAATCAAGATTTCAACATACTCTAAATCAATGCATGTGTGAAAATTCAAATGATGATTAAAATGATAATGCATCCATTAAATTGCAAGATACAAAATCCCTAACAATCTCCCCCTTTGCAATTTGATGGCAAACCTTATTCAACACTGATTTTCACCCAAAGTCTTCAGCTCCCCCTAGGCTGGACAAGACTTGAAATCTTCTTTGGATGCTTCTTCACTTAGCTTGGGCTCTAGGTCTTTTTCTTCATTCCTTGATGCTTGGAGCTTGATCATTCTTCAAGCTTTCATCTCTCTTTCATTGGCCAAGCATCTTCTTTTAGCTCCCAAGCTTTCTCTTCTTTCACTCTCCCCCTTTGACCATGCACTCTCTCCCTTTTGGCAAGATATGCATTCTCTCCCCGTTTAGACAACTTGAACACTCTCTCCCCCTTTGACATTAAATTGCAAAGGATCCTACACACATGAAACAAAGAAAATACCTTTGAGTAGCACCTGTTAACAAAAGAATTCGAAAATGAAATACATAACAGGTTTTCATGTATGGGTAGCAAGTTATAAGGGTATAGAGCCAATACAAGGGTGAATTTGATCAAAACTAATACTTCCTATGAAGGTTTACACTCCCCCTCAATCCATTCTCTCCTTTTGTCAAACTTTTGACAAATATTTAACTATTTGGAGCAAGAAGAAGATGGTTTAACCAATTGAGGGTTAACTTCAAGAGAAGGATTAGATACAAGTTTAACTATTGAGCTCAATATGATCAAATTACCATTATAAAGATACCAATTGACGGGTAAGCTATAGGATAATTAAAGAGCAAGGTCAAAAGGATAATCTATCATGGATATCAATTGAAATATATATAAAACAAATATACCAATTGAGATTGAAGGATATGACTATTAACTCAATCACTCTAAAATGGAGTTAAGGAATATACCTATTAGGGTTCATCCAAATTAGAGCTATCCATGATGTTATGGGGATTACTAAACATAGCATCAAATCAATATAACTTATGAAAATCATATGCTATGAAAGTTTTTGAAAACATTTCATTCAATCATAAAATATGACTATAAAGAGCAAGATGAGTGAAATGAAATTCAAACATGGAAATTATGATGCTAATAGAATGTGACATATACAAAATCAAGCATCATAAATGAATATTCATCACTTTTAAAGATATAACTAATGAGCATAGTGATGAACATAAGAAATTGCATAAAAAGATATAACTTAAAAGAACATGCAATTTACAAAGTGTCAAAATCATATGATTTCAACATCTAAGAAATCCATCAAACAATAGATATAACTATGAAATACAAGAAATGGATTTCAAAGAGGTTCATATGATTAAGCACACTATTATGAAGTTGAGACATGTATAAAGAATGATACCAATAAGAAAACTATACATGAATCAACAACATAACCATCCAAAAAAAAAAAAATGACTAGAAAGCACAAAGGATGGATTTAAGAGTCCTAGAATGGTGTCTACAAATAAAACTAAAATTAAGCACAACCAAACAAGGAACTATATAGACATTTGCATATAACAAGAGTGTAACTAAATGGGCAAACATGCAAATTGTCTATCACAACATTCATTTCCATTTAAGTTGATATAACCAATTGCATAAGGAAATGAGAACATGGAACATGCTTTGATGATTATAACTAATAATGATTTAGAGCATTTCCATTCATACAATCTTCAAATCATTTCAATAAACAAAATCCAACAATGATCATAAAAAAAAAGAATGATTTTGAAGACAATCAATTTTCAACTTGCATTTAATAATATATAACTTATTTGAAACACATGCAAGTTGACTTTACAAAACAATAATTTTCCATTAGAAAGTATAACTTAGAAAAAACATGGAAAATCCAAAATGTTTCAAATCATTTGTTTTTCAAAACAAATAAGACATTCAAACAAATGATTTTGCAATATCAATTGATTATGAAAGATCTAGCTATGAAAGCTTTTGAAATCATAATCAATTGATCATGTAGAAATGCAATACAAGATATAACTATATGAGAGTAAGAAGCAAATCTATCATGAGGAAAACATAATCAAATGATTTTGAAAACCATGATATGTAACTAGAGAAGTACATGAAAACAAAATCAATTGATCATAAATAAACATTGCATTTAAAGAAATGTAACTAATGAAAGAACATAAATGCAAATGATCATGACCAACAATATGATTTAACTATAAAGGATAGGTTGGTCAATGAGGTTCAAGGCCTTAAGGTTTGACTAAGTATATAACTTTAGGAATCCACCTAAGGTCTTGAGAGGGTTGATCTTTGAGGTCTAGTTTAGAAGTCCCACCAACTTTAGGAGATTTGACTTGATAAAATTTCAATTTTAGACTTATCACCATTATGTTTAGATTTAACTAAATTTAGCTTAGGTTGGTGAATAGTCTTTTGAGGTTGGTGAGTTTGTTTCTTAGGGGATTGAATTCTTTTCTTCTTATTTTCTCCCTTTAATTGACTTTTGAATTTTAGATTTAACTTTGCAACTTTATTCAAAAGTTCTTTCATATGATGACTTAAGGGAGATAGATTGAGAAGCTTTTTGTTGATAGATTCTTTTATAATTGATTTAACTTGTTTAACCTTTTTAGAATCTATCTTAGGAGACTCCTTTTTAATTGATTTAACTTGTTTAATTTTCTCGGAGTCTTCTTTGATTTTTAGTGTCTTACCCTTCATAGATTTTGATTCTACTTTCTTGAGTTCAAAGATGGGTTTAGACACATGGCTTCTTCTTAGTTTGCACTCAAACCTAAAATGCCCTTCAATGCCACAATAATTACATTTAGTCATGGGCAAGGAAGTGTGAGTGCTAGAGAATGAGGACTCACCTTTCACAAAAGTGTTGGTGAATTTAGGGTCATGTGAAATATTCCTATTGTAACCAAGACCCGTCCTATCTCTTTGTGATTTACCCAATTTTAATAACTTTTCAAATTTTTCTTCACTTTGGGTAAATTTGCACTCATACTTTTGTTTGTAGCTTTCAAGTTGAGTGACTTGGTTTTTAAGGGTTGAATTTTCATTTTTAACTTTTGTTAGTTCATTTTCAATTCCCTTAAATTTGTTTAGTTCTTCATGGGCAAGTTTTAAATCAAATTTAAGTTCATTAATAACATTAGATCCAAGTTCTAAAGTTTTTATCTTATTTTGAGCATTAGATAAATTTTCCTTAGAAGTAGTCAACTTGGATTCTAGGTTGTTAATGTTTTTGTCTTGCCTTTGTAATTGATCTCTTAGTTTTTGAATTTTCCTTATTAAGATCATCATTTTCTATTTTTAATTCATTTAGATCATCTTTAATATTATGAAGGTTATTCAAAGAGATCATAAACTTAGAGTCTAGACAATGTATAACTTCTTCTTTCTCTCTAAGTTCATCTTTTGAAGAAACTAATTCTTTGTTTAGTCTTTTAGATTCTTCTCTTAATTTTTTATTTTTCTTATCAAGCTCTATGGACAATGTATATAATTCCTCATAAGCTTGTTGAAGGTCATCTCCATTTTCATCATTTTCTTCCTCTTTTAATTCAAATTGAGATTCATTAATTTCAAGGTTTGAATGTCCAAATGTGGGAAGGAGGGGTCTAGAAGAATCTACACAAGAATCTATACAACCTAACATAGTGGAATCCATTCTAATGATTTTCATGAAAGCACAACACTAGGGTTTTGACTCTAGGATTTTACACCTAATCAAGAGTTCCAAAAACACTTGATCCTAATAAAGAGCACGAGGCGCTAATACCAATTGAAAGTCCGGGATCCTTACCCTAGAGGTGGGGGGAATAGGGTGCTCTACACTTTATGACTAATTATGACCAATTTTAATTTCTTAACAATTAACTAGTCACATGTGATGATTAACAAACAATATGCGGAAGCTTAAACAAAACAATCACCACAAAGCAAACACCACTACACAAGGATTTATAGTGGTTCGGCCTCAATGCCTACATCCACTACCGGCTTGTGATCCAACACCCCACCGGATTTCCACTATTTATGCTTTTGAAAAAGGCTAAGCAATAACCTCTACAATATGCTTTCCAAGGCTAAGCAATAACCTAACAATATTGTTTTTCTAGGCTTAACAACAACCTATACAAGATGCTTTTCTAGGCTAAGCAATAACCTCTAATGCTTTTCTTAGGCTAAGCAATAACCTTTAAAGAGATTTTCTCTCAAGGTAAGTGTCTACACAAACACTTTAAGAGATTACAATTAAAGCTCAATTTAATTGCCTCTAAAATAGTCGGATAAGAAAGTTAAATTCAACTCACACAACACTCTATGAAATGCTAAGATGAATGCTCATGATGTGTGTGTGTGTAATAACTTCAATCAAGTTAAAATGAAGGCTCAATTAATGTATGCCTAATGCATTTTAAAGTTTAAAGCACACAAAGATTTGATTGAAGTGAAATGCAAATCACATGTACAAAATACTAACTTGTTGATGATATGAAAATCAAAAGCTCACAAGTTGTATGAAATTAATTATGTCTAAACATGTGATGCATGTGCAATGTTGTTTTCAAAAAAACAAAAGTTAACTAAAGTCCAAATGAATGAAAAACAACAATATGATTCAACCAAGTAAATGAAACATGTTATAAAAGGAAATCAAAGGATTTGACAAAACATGTTTTATAAAGTTTTAAAACAAACTTGGTTTGAAAATCAAGGTGAAGAATCCAATCCAACTTAGATCAAAGATTAAATGAAGAATGGATTCAACACATCATAGTTATCATGCTAAAAATAATTTACCAATAATTTAAACAAAGCATATAAACATATGATAAATGAAAAGTAAAGCTTACTTAGAGATTTAACTTCATTAATCCAAGCTTTAGCTTTACATTAGACCCCTTGGTCTCTCTTAATTCATTCCCTTTTTTCTTGCCTCCAAAACACCTCAAGGAAGGAAATCCACTTTATCAACTTCTTTTTCAAGGGAAATGAACCTCATTTTATACTCAAAAAAATGAGTTCTGGCGTGTCCCCGGTCGACCCAACTTACCCCCGGTCGACCTGGCCTTAACGGTCAAAAATCTGACCGTTGAAAAAGTACCCAACGACTCTTCCCGGTCGACCCGCAGTGTGCGCGTCGACCGGGTCCATGGCTCGGTCGACCGAGCACACTGCGGGTCGACCTGGGCCTAGGGACCAAATTCCCCATAAATGCATATTTCAAAGTTTTCTTGTGGGGACTTTTGGGCCATTAAATCAAGCTTAGAGTCATGATTTAAATCAATCTAAGTGTTTTTAAAATCATGAAACATAAAAGCCTAATGATTTGAAAGATTTAAAAAACATAGTTGCTAGCTTGATTCATAAAACTTCTTTTTCAAATTAAATGCATCCAAGATTAAAAACAAAACATGCATAAATTAATAGTTCTACAAGTCTAAAAAACAATGCATGAGTAAATAGATTTAACATTTCTAAATCAATGCATGTGTGAAAATTCAAATGATGATTAAATGATAATGCATCCATCAAATTGCAATCATACAAAATCCCTAACACCCCCATGTGTCACTATTTTTATATTAAAGGTTGTTTATGGTATATATATTTTGCCAAATATAGAGAATATACTAATGAGATGTAAAATAAATATTGCTAGAATATCTAGTGTATAATTGATAGTAGGCATACTAATAGACCTATTTTTTAATGAACGAATGAGATGCATTGTATTTGGTTGTTAACGTTATAGAAATATTACTTTATGCTATCTGTAAATGTCAATCTTAGATTTTCTCCTTTAATTCCATGACGCATAGAGTTGGTTTCTTTATAATTAACAACCTTCAATTTCCAATAATTGTAAACATTCAGTCTTATTACATAAAAGAAATACCTATTCGATATTTAGTTTCATACATTAAAATCTTCAGGATTATATTTGAATGTTGGTGGAGTAATGTCAAAAATAATG
>QPKB01001272.1:0-11731 GCA_003546025.1 Camphora micrantha
TTGGAGATTTAACTCATAAAACTTTTAGAGTGGTGAAATGATTCTTTGGGGAAATAAAGAGCTAGGAAGGAAAAATCATTTTCAGTCCATAGTGGAAATCATTTTAAAGATATGCAATAAAACACAACACTAGGGTTCCAATCCAGATACGGATCAACTCCGGGTTGTTAAGCCCTATAATGGAGTAACCCGCTCTGATACCAATTAAAAGTCCGGGGATCCGAACCCTAGAGAGGGGGGGGTGAATAGGGTGAGCTTCATTTATGACCAATTTTAACCAATTTTAACTTCTTTAAAACAAACTAGTCACAAGTGGTGATTACAAATAAAATGCGGAAGCTTAATAAAAACAATCATCACAAAGCAAGCACCAACACACAAGGATTTATAGTGGTTCGGCCTCAATGCCTACATCCACTACCGGCTTGTGATCCAACACCCCACCGGATTTTCACTATTTATGCTTTTCAATAGGCTAAGCAATAACCTTTACATTATGCTTTCCAAGGCTTAGCAATAACCTCTACAATGATGTTTTTCAAGGCTTAACATCAACCTATACATTATGCTTTTATAGGCTAAGCAATAACCTCTTCAACCACAAGGTTGGTTATCTCTCTAAGTAGTGTCTAAATTACACTTGATGGAGATTCAATTAAGCTCATTACATTTGCCTCTAAAATAGGCGGATATGAAAATGAAAATCTAATACACACACACACTATGAATGCAAAGATGAAAGCACATGATGTGTGTGTGTGTGATGTCCTCAATCAATTTGAAAAATTAAAGCTCATAAATGTATGCCAAAGGCTTTTAAAAGTTTTAGCTCATAAAAACATTTATGATTGAGGTAGTAATGCTAAGTCACATGTTTAAAAACAACTTGTAAAATATTTACCAATCTAGTTCAAACAAGTTGTGAAAGTTTAAGAACAAAACATGTGAAGCATGAAGATTTCAATCAATTTAACAATGTAGCTTAATATATGTATGCTTTAAAGCATTTGAAAGTGTAAAGCACAAAAATAGATTTGATTGAAATCAAGGGACAAATTACATGCACTTAAAATACAACTTGAAAATGATATACCTATCAAAGCTAAGCAAGTTGTGCAACTTTAAAACAAAAGTACATGTGAAGTTGTTGAGTCCAAAACATAAGATATATTTGAAAGTGATTTTCTTATGATGAAAAACAACAACCAAAGATTCAACCAAGTATATGAATCATGTTACATATAATTTCAAAGATTCTTTCATTAACATGATCTACTTAGATTTACCAAATAAAGTACTACTTGGATGTGAATCAAATGGTGATGCATCAAAAACAATAAATCAATTCAAAACATAAAACATGTTAAGGACACAACAAATCATAGTTTATCATGCTAGAGAAGATTTACCAATAATTAAAGCTAAACATGACAACATATGATTTATGAAGTTGTTAAATCCAAAACATAAGATAGATTTGAAAGTGATTTTCTTATGATGGATAACAACAACCAAAGATTCAACCAAGTATATGGATCATGCTACATATAATTTCAAAGATTTTTCCATTAACATGATCTACTTAGATTTACCAATTCAAGTACTACTTGGATTGAATCTCAAAGTGTTGCATCAAAAACAATAAATCAATTCAAAACATAAAACATGTTAAGGATACAACCAATCATAGTTTATCATGCTAGACAAGATTTACCAATAAATAAAACAAAGCATGAAAACATATGATTAGGAAAAGTAAAGCTTACTTAATGATTTAACTCCATGAAACCAAGCTTTAGCTTTCCAAATGTCCCTCAACCTTCCTTAGCTCATTCCCCTTTGTTTGGCCTCAAAACATCTCAAGGAGGGCCTCTTTGTTCCTCAAAATTTCTTTGGAAATGAGCTTCTTTTTATACCAAAAAATGCCCAACGGCTAGTCCCCTGTCGACCTGGTACACTGCCCGGTCGACCGGCCTTCAACGGTCAAAAAACTGACCGTTTGAAAGAGAGCCTAACGGCTCTTTCCCGGTCGACCGCGTAGTGTGGCCGGTCGACCGGGTCCATAGGCGCGGTCGACCGGCCACACAGTGCGGTCGACCCGAGCCTGGGACCAACTTCCCTCAAATTGCATATTTCAAAGTTTTTCTTGAGGGAACTTTTTGGGCCATTAAATCAAGCTTGGAAACATGTTTAAATGATTCTAAGAGTTTTAAAAACATGAAACCTAAAAGGCGTAAGATGATTTGAATGTTTTAAAATCAAAGGCTAGCTTGATTTATAAAATTCCTTTTCAAAACAAATTGCATCCAAGTTTAAAATCAAAACATGCATGAACCAAGATTTTTACAAGTCTTAAAAACAATGCATGTATAAAACAAGATTTCAAGATTTCTCAAATCAATGCATATGTGTGCAAATCAAATGATGCTTGAATGATAATGCATCCATCAAATTGCAAATACAAAATCCCTAACAATCTCCCCCTTTGCAATTTGATGGCAACTTACTCATCACTGAAATTACACATCAAGTCTTCAGCTCCCCATAAGCTGGACAAGTCTTGAAATCTTCTTGGATGCTCCTTCTCTTAGCTTGGGCTCTTGGGCTCTTTTCTTCAATCTTCTTGATGCTTGGAGCTTGATCATTCTTCAAGCTTTCTCTTCTTCTTTCCTTTCTATGACCAAGCATCTTCTTTAGCTCCAAGCTTTCTTTCTTCTATTAGCTCTCCCCCTTTGACCATGCCTCTCTTTCCTTTTGGCAAGATATGCATTCTCTCCCTTTGTAGAAGATCATACACTATCTCCCCTTAGGATGTATGGACATTCTCTCCCTCTTGAGACAACTTGATTTCTCTCTCCCCCTTTGACATTAAATTGCAAAGGTACCTACACACATGAAATAAAGACAATACCTTTTAGTAGCACCTGTTAACTAAAGAAAACTAAAATGAAACATATAACAGGCCATCATGTATGGTTAGAAGTTTCTAAGGGTTCATAGCCAATACAAAGGTCAATTTGATCAACACTAATACTTCCTATGAAGGTTTACACTCCCCCTCAATCCATTCTCTTCTTTTTGTCAAACTTTTGACAAATGTTTAATTATTTGGAACAAGAAGAAGATGGTTTTACCAATTGAGGAAAAACTTCAAGAAAAGAATTAGAAACATATAACTAGATAGCTCAATATTATCAAATTGCCAATATAAAGAGCAAGGCCATGGAGAAAAGCGATCATGGATACCAATTGGAATATATATATAAAACAAATATACCAATTGAGATTGAAGGATATGACTATTAAAACAATTACTCTAAAAATGGAGTTAAGGAATATACCTATTATGGTTCATCCAAATTAGAGCTATCCATGATGTTATGGGGTTTACTAATCATAGCATCAATCAATATAACTTATGAAAATCATATGCTATGAAAATTTTGAATTCATTTCATCCAATCATTAAATATGAATATCAAGTGCAAGATGAATGAAATGAAATTCAATCATGAAGCCAACCTCAACTATTAACCAACCAATATTATGAACACATAAACATGGTGGTCAAGATATTTACCTATATGAGCAAGAGAGGTGGCAACATGAAAATTATGATGCTAATGGAATGTGACATGGAATGTAAACATATTACTATCAAGTTCAATCCAATGTACACAATGTCTATCACATTCATAAGAAATCAAATCAATCGAAAATTATACCAATTGAAACCAATTGAATTTGATAACATGATAAGGATCAAGAATGTGGTAAACAAAAAATTCCATCAAGCATCATAAATGGATATTCATCACTTTTAAAGATATAACTAATGAGCATAGTGATGAACATGAGAAATTGCATAAAAAGATATGACTTAAAAGAATATGCAATTTACAAAGTGTCAAAATCATATGAATTCAACAACTAAGATATCCATCAAACAATAGATATAACTATAAAATACAAGTAATGGATTTCAAAGAGGTTCATATGATTAAGCACACAATTATGAAGTTGAGACATGTATAAGAATGATACCAATAAGAAAACTATACATGAAACAACATCATAACCATCCATTTCAAAAATAATGACTTAGAAAGCATAAGGATGGATTTGAGAGTTCTATTATGGTATCTCCAAATATAACTAAGATTGCAACCATACATGGAACTCATTGACATTTGCATAGAGAGGATCAATTACAATCAAGATCTAACTCATACCATATCATCAACAAAAAAAAAATACAACCATGTGTGCACAAGAAGGTATGAAGTTAGAAGGATATCATAGATCACATATAGATGAAAATAAATCTCATATATGGATTTACCTATTAAGAACAATTGTTTAAATCCAATTCATCTAAGATGATCCATTAATCTATCATGCAAAATCTCTACTCTTAGCAAATGTACTAAGCTTACAATGCAATGGAAAGGGATATGAAGATCATATCAAATGAGAGTAGCATATAAAAACTCATATGTACTTTTTGAATCTCAAATGATCATGAAACAGAAGATTTTACTATAAAGCACATAAACAATCATCAATTTGCATTAATGAAAATATATACCAAGTTAGGCACACACATGCAAATCGATGAAACCATATCCAACCATGAAATGTAAGACATCAAAATCAATTTGCATAAAAAGAATGTAACTAAATGAGCAAAGATGCAAATTGATTGTAAAAATTATTTCCTTTCAAATGATAAAATCATAATTAAGCACAAGGAAATAAATTCAAGGAAAATGTTTCTATAAATACAACCAATAAAGTTTAGAACATTTTCCAATGTTTTTCAAAACACTTTAATATATGAAATTCCAATGAAGAATCATTTATAGAATTATGAGCAAGTGATTTTGAAAAACAAGAAGTATACTATTGTAAATTTTCAATTTGTAAAACAATAGACACTCACAAATTTTCCATACCATGAGATATAACTTGAAAATCAATGGAAAACTTAAATTGCTTCAAATCATTTGATTTACAAAAAGGATCTAACTATGACATTCATCAAATGATTTTCCAACATCAATTGATCATGAAAAACTTAGCTAAGAAAGCTTATGTAATCACAATCAATTGATCATCAATAGAAATGCACTATACCTATATGATCAAAATGCAAATCTATCATGATAAAATTGTAATCAAGGATTTTGAAAACCAAGAGATATAACTTTAAAAGTTCATGAAAACAAAATCAAATGATCACAAAGAAACATTGCATTTTAAAAGATGTAACTATAAAGAAACAAAATGCAAATGTAACATGACCAACAAATAGATATATCTTAAAAAGAATAGGTTGGTCTAGAGAGGTTCAAGGCCTTAAGGATAGTCTAAATGTCTACCTTTGAAAATTCACTTAAGGTCTTGACAAGGTTGTCCTTGAGAGTTTACTTTGAAGTCCCACCAACTCTTGGAGATTTAACTCATAAAACTTTTAGAGTGGTGAAATGATTCTTTGGGGAAATAAAGAGCTAGGAAGGAAAAATCATTTTCAGTCCATAGTGGAAATCATTTTAAAGATATGCAATAAAACACAACACTAGGGTTCCAATCCAGATAAGGATCAACTCCGGGTTGTTAAGCCCTATAATGGAGTAACCCGCTCTAATACCAATTAAAAGTCCGGGGATCCGAACCCTAGAGGGGGGGGGGGTGAATAGGGTGAGCTTCATTTATGACCAATTTTAACCAATTTTAACTTCTTTAAAACAAACTAGTCACAAGTGGTGATTACAAATAAAATGCGGAAGCTTAATAAAAACAATCACCACAAAGCAAGCACCAACACACAAGGATTTATAGTGGTTCGGCCTCAATGCCTACATCCACTACCGGCTTGTGATCCAACACCCCACCGGATTTCCACTATTTATGCTTTTCAATAGGCTAAGCAATAACCTTTACATTATGCTTTCCAAGGCTTAGCAATAACCTCTACAATGATGTTTTTCAAGGCTTAACATCAACCTATACATTATGCTTTTATAGGCTAAGCAATAACCTCTTCAACCACAAGGTTGGTTATCTCTCTAAGTAGTGTCTAAATTACACTTGATGGAGATTCAATTAAGCTCATTACATTTGCCTCTAAAATAGGCGGATATGAAAATGAAAATCTAATACACACACACACTATGAATGCAAAGATGAAAGCACATCATGTGTGTGTGTGTGATGTCCTCAATCAATTTGAAAAATTAAAGCTCATAAATGTATGCCAAAGGCTTTTAAAAGTTTTAGCTCATAAAAACATTTATGATTGAGGTAGTAATGCTAATCACATGTTTAAAAACAACTTGTAAAATATTTACCAATCTAGTTCAAACAAGTTGTGAAAGTTTAAGAACAAAACATGTGAAGCATGAAGATTTCAATCAATTTAACAATGTAGCTTAATATATGTATGCTTTAAAGCATTTGAAAGTGTAAAGCACAAAAATAGATTTGATTGAAATCAAGGGACAAATTACATGCACTTAAAATACAACTTGAAAATGATATACCTATCAAAGCTAAGCAAGTTGTGCAACTTTAAAACAAAAGTACATGTGAAGTTGTTGAGTCCAAAACATAAGATATATTTGAAAGTGATTTTCTTATGATGAAAAACAACAACCAAAGATTCAACCAAGTATATGAATCATATTACATATAATTTCAAAGATTCTTTCATTAACATGATCTACTTAGATTTACCAAATAAAGTACTACTTGGATTTGAATCAAATGGTGATGCATCCAAAACAATAAATCAATTCAAAACATAAAACATGTTAAGGACACAACAAATCATAGTTTATCATGCTAGAGAAGATTTACCAATAATTAAAGCTAAACATGAAAACATATTATTTCTGAAGTTGTTAAATCCAAAACATAAGATAGATTTGAAAGTGATTTTCTTATGATGGATAACAACAACCAAAGATTCAACCAAGTATATGGATCATGCTACATATAATTTCAAAGATTTTTCCATTAACATGATCTACTTAGATTTACCAATTCAAGTACTACTTGGATTGAATCTCAAAGTGTTGCATCAAAAATAATAAATCAATTCAAAACATAAAACATGTTAAGGATACAACCAATCATAGTTTATCATGCTAGACAAGATTTACCAATAAATAAAACAAAGCATGAAAACATATGATTAGGAAAAGTAAAGCTTACTTAATGATTTAACTCCATGAAACCAAGCTTTAGCTTTCCAAATGTCCCTCAACCTTCCTTAGCTCATTCCCTTTTGTTTGGCCTCAAAACATCTCAAGGAGGGCCTCTTTGTTCCTCAAAATTTCTTTGGAAATGAGCTTCTTTTTATACCAAAAAATGCCCAACGGCTAGTCCCCGGTCGACCTGGTACACTGCCCGGTCGACCGGCCTTCAACGGTCAAAAAACTGACCGTTTGAAAGAGAGCCTAACGGCTCTTTCCCAGTCGACCGCGTAGTGTGGCCGGTCGACCAGGTCCATAGGCGCGGTCGACCGGCCACACAGTGCGGTCGACCCGAGCCTGGGACCAACTTCCCTCAAATTGCATATTTTTGCATATTTCAAAGTTTTTCTTGAGGGAACTTTTTGGGCCATTAAATCAAGCTTGGAAACATGTTTAAATCATTCTAAGAGTTTTAAAAACATGAAACCTAAAAAGCCTAAGATGATTTGAATGTTTTTAAAATCAAAGGCTAGCTTGATTTATAAAATTCCTTTTTAAAAAACAAATTGCATCCAAGTTTAAAATCAAAAACATGCATCGTCAAAACCCCAACCCAGGATTAACCCAATAGTGTTTGTTTAGTGTGTGCTTAGTCTTGATTTGGGTTTAGTGGTCGTGGGTTAGAATGTGACTAGTTTTAGTCATGGTTATAGCTTTGGGGAGTTCGAGAACGTTTAGTGTTTATTAGGCTCACTCAGGAAGGCCTGGGTGTACGTGCAAGCGTGGGAAGATTGTGTTTGGTTGTGTGTTAATCGTGATTTTCATCTCATTTGATTGGTTTTATGATTATGTGCAACTTTCGTGTTTAGCTCATTTGTGTTTGAAGCCTAGAAACTCAAGTTTTGGCCAAAAGGGTAAAATAGCCTTTTCACACTCAAATCTGGACACACGATTTTCGAGATCCCAAAACTATGTCGAAAATATACTTTTTGAAAACTAGATATTTCGAGGATCGTTTTATCCTTCTTCGTCGACTTCATTCGAGGCCCATAAGATCATGTTTTGACTCATGCAAGTTTTGCACTAAAGGGGACCCACTTGTCTAAACACTTAAGCTACTTTCCCCTTTCCCTTTCCCCATTCCACAACAAAAATCTCTGCACTTTTCCTTGCCCTAGAGTGAAAGAAAACCCTCTTTTTCCTTCTCCTTCTCTTCATGATTGCAAGAGCTATGAACCTCCAAATGGAATTCTAAGACCATCACCTTCTTCCTCTCATCTCAAGCTTGCTATTGGTACCATTTTTCTTGAAGTTTCTTGTTGGAAGAGATCTTCATTTCTTTCCTTGCATTTCGTTTGGGCACCTCTAGGTAAGATCTACAATCCATCTCTTCAATAGAGTTCTTTCTATTCCTAAAGAGCATGTTTTTCTAACCTATAGCACCTATTTCTAAATGGGTTGCTTGGTTGTGTTTTTTGGGTGAGTTTTGAATGGATTTTTCATGGGATTTTGTAGTTCTTGGCTTGACCTTTGATTTGGAGTGCTTGAAGAAAGATCTTGTGTTCATTTGGCTAAGGCAAGTGATCTATTTAAGTTGTAGTGCATGTGTGTTCTTGGATTTGTATTTTGGTACTAAGGTTGTGATTTATTAGGTTTTTATGATGGTGATCTTACTTTAGATAATGCAAGCATGTTTATTAGCTTTCCAAACATTCAGATTTCACATCTTTTAAGTAAGTCTTGCTTTTGTTGAAGTTTGGATTTGTTTTGTTAAGAAATGGTTTCAAGGGTTTTGAAATGGGTTTCCATGTTAATGACTTGTTTTAGTATGAAACAAATGCCCAAATGTGAGCCTTGTTAGCATGTTATATAATGTATTTAGTTTGCTAAATCAGGTTGGAAAGATTGTAGAAAAGAAAGGAAGGAAAGAAGGACCAGTGCATTGCAGAAATCAGAACTGGGTTATGATTTCCGCAGTGTGCGCGGTCGACCGGCCAAGGGGCGCGGTCGACCGGCGACACTGGGATTTTTGTCCCAGTTGGATGACCTGCTGACTGCGGGATTTACTGTTTTCGCAGTTCACACGCGGTCGACCGGCCAAGGGGCGCGGTCGACCGGCGACACAGGGTCAGGTTCTCTGGAACCTGACCAAAACACTGTACATTGATTTAAATTTACAACTTTGAGTCGACCGGGACTTGGCCGGTCGACCGGGCTCACAGTGTACGCGGTCGACCGGCCAATGCCGCGGTCGACCGGGCACACTGAATTTTCACTGTTTTAAGCTGAGTTTTGCCCATTTGCTTTTCTTTTAAAATTTGAAAACTAGGCTATATTAAAGACTTTAAGTGGACATTGTGTGAATGGAACTCCATGCTTTATACTAACTTCGGGGACACCAACCCATGTATTTCAATAATAGAGTTCCAATCAACCAATGGCCAATGAATAGCCTAAGCTTGCACTTTATAAAATTATCGTGTTTTGAAAGTGGATTTAAGACCGTAAGCTTTGTCGTATACTCGTTTTGAAGTCAAGTCTTTAAGCTCGTTACAAGATATGTTTCAAGATGTGAGTATTTTCAAGTGATATTTCAAGATGTGTTTCAAGTATCAAATGGGGATCACTTCTATAAGTTGTGAGCATATATATATTATGCATTGTGCTAGTCGTGCCTTGTCTTGTCGTGACAAGTGATTTCCCCCTTTAATTTCGATATGTTTGAATCGTGTTTAGCGTGTTTTGTGCATTCATGAACTCAAGTGAACACCACAGAGCTTGGACTGCCCTTTCAGTCTGATCCACTGTCTGGGGGTCCTTAAACATGTGAACTAACTGCAGATTAGTAGTGTATTTATTACACATCGTGCGTGTCCGGTTCCGCGGCCGGAAATCCCGTCTTTGTGGGAATCGTGTCGTGCTATATTATGTATATTCGTGCTTGTCGTGCGTGCTTGCTCTTTTCATTATAAATGATAGAGAAAGGATGGGCTCTATGTGGATTTACTATTCATGATATATATGTATGCATTCATGCTAGTTTGTCTTCGATTTAGAAAGTGTTTCGTAAGTATTGTTTTACGTTCAGCAAAGTATTTCTTTATGTTCTTGATTAAACGATGTTTTACATGCTTTCACTTAAAATGATTTCTTGCCAAACCGTTGTGTTTGATGCTTGTATGTTGGTGACCAGGTGCAGGAGACCCTCCCTTTGAGGAGGAGTGCCAGGAGGAGGCCGTTGGGCCCAACCTAGCCCGTGAGTGGCAACCCGATGACGTCATCTAGACGTTGGGGTGGTGCATGAGTTCCGTTGGATCACTTTTTTGGGATTTTGATATACTTTTTGGTATTGTATTGGCCTATGTTGGCCTCTTATTTGGGAAGTGTAATAACTTAACTTATTTTGTTAACTTTACAACTTGAATTATGGAATGCCTTGTTATGTTCATTCTGATATTATGTCCCGATGTCATTATGTTTCCTATTGTGACATGATATGATAAGATGTGATTTGCCACGCGCTTCCGCATACTTGATCGTGTGAGTGGGTTGTTCCATGCGTGTTTTGTTTGGAACCCTCACCGCGGGAACCTGTGGGAGGTCTTTTAATCTTTCAAAATCTTTAACTAAACCGCCGCGGCCAAACACGACGGTCGCGACATGGGTGAAAAGACATTACAAATATAGAAAATACCTTGCAAATATTTAAACAAGTCAATTTCAAGATTTCATAAAACGAGATAACATATGTGTGCAAATCAAATGATGCAATATGATAATGCATCCATCAAAGGAAAATACAAAAATCCCTAACAATGGCAACCACAACCAAAGCTAAGTCCTCTATCACCGAGGTGACATGAAGCATATAGGGGTATTGTCTCAGTCACCGAAGTGAGGAGATGCAAACATAGTAACATATACATAATATAATACAATACGGGGACATGACCACGGTAGCCGAACCGGGCATCGGGGACCACAGTAGCAATCTGCGGCATCGGGACAAGACCACGGTAATAACGGGTAGCGGGATCCAAACTGCAGCTGGCGGGAACGGGAAAGGGGTCTCCAAGTCGGTGGATCAAACCGGCAAGGAAAGCCAAGCTTAGTGGTTGCCGACTCATAGGTCAAATCATGTAAACGAGACATGTACAAATCATATGTAATGCACTTAAAATAAACGGGCGGACGGGGTGCTCAAAAGCGACTAATTTCATTTCATTCGGGCATGTATAACGGGCTAGCAAAAATGCTAATAAATTTACACTTTCGGGAAATACTAATTCGGAAGGCTAAATCATTCCGAGTTATTTCGAGATCAAATATTCGGGCTATTATCGGGATTCAAGACAAATCATAATTCCGGAAATTCGGGACTATTATTGGGATTCGATATAAATCAAGTGAATAAGGACCCGTATTGTCGATTGTAAATGATCACTTGGTACTTCCTTGAGTTTTAGAGACATTTCCGGGCTGCTTATGCACCTTAGTGGTTAAACCCTAATCGAATTTTAAATAAACGAAACATA
>QPKB01001273.1:0-11730 GCA_003546025.1 Camphora micrantha
ATGAGAACCAAGACAGATTGCAAGAACTAATGTTGAAAAAGGATGAAGACCATGCTAGGGAGTTGGCAGGTATGCAGAGGCAATTGTTGGAGGTCTTACAGAGAAGGCCTGAGCCAGTACATGCCCAACCAGCCAGTGTTATTAACCAAAGAGAGCATGACCCGAATGCACTCTTCAAGAAGTTCAAAAAGAGAGGCCCCAAAGAATTTCTTGGATCAGAGGACCCACTAGCTACAGATGATTGGCTAGAGCACATAGAGAACATCTTCGAGATCTTCCAATGCACCGGAG
Source organism: Camphora micrantha (assembly GCA_003546025.1). Lineage (NCBI taxonomy): Eukaryota > Viridiplantae > Streptophyta > Magnoliopsida > Laurales > Lauraceae > Camphora > Camphora micrantha. The sequence goes on from QPKB01001273.1 coordinate 292, forward strand.
GAGAGCAGGTCAAACTAGCAACATCTCTCTTCACCGGTTCAGCAGACATATGGTGGAAGACAGTTAGAGAGGAGTACAGACACATGGCAGATGCAGTGGCATGGGCTAGTTTCAAGAGACAATTTGGAGACAAGTATGTGCCCACACACATCAAGAGGCAGAAGGCAGTAGAGTTCCAGCAACTTCTCCAAGGCAATATGTCAGTCCTCAAATATCTCACTAAGTTCAAGAGATTGTCCAGATATGCTCCTAAGCTAGTGGATACGGTTGAGAAGAAGATAGCTAAGTTCCTTGAAGGATTGAATCCCATTATTGAGAGGGATGCTACCGGGTTTGTACCACCTATAACCTTCGAAGATGCAATCAAGAGGGCCTATAATTTTGAGAATTTCCACCACAAGATCCTCAGACTCCAAGGCAAAGGACAACAGCAGCAACAGAACAACCAGTAGAAAAATCACCAGCACAAGAGGCAGAGGCAAGAGCAGAATGTGCAGAATCCCTTAGTATGTACACATTGTGGGAAGAACCATGAGAGTGCCCAGTGTCTTACCATCACGGGGGCATGCTTCAGATGTGGTTCGATGACCCATCAGATGAGGGACTGCCCGAGGCAGAACAGGCAGAATTAGCAACAACAAGGGGCACAGCGTCCAGCACCACCTCAGAATGCAATGGTTGTGCAGAACCAGGCCAGACCCCTTCAGCAACAAGCCCCACAGTAGCAGTATAGGCCACAGCAACAGCAGCAGCGAGCCCGTCTGTAAGAGCAGAATCAAAATCATCGTGCTCCACAACAGGGCAGGTCACAACAGGCTCAGAACAGGCCACAATAGAGAGGGCAAGTCTATGCTATCAACAGAGCTGATGCAGAGGTAGCAGGAGATGTTGTGGAAGGTACACTCCCTGTTTGTGGTTTTCAAGCTAGGGTTTTGTTTGACCTTGGCTCTACTCACTCCTTTATATCTCCAAAATATGCAAAGTTGATTGATATGCATGCTAGAGAGTTGGATTTTATTTTGACTGTGGCAACCCCCATAGGTAAAGAAGTTATATATAGAACTTTTTATCCTAGTTGTTCAGCCATGATAGGAGAGTTAGAGTTTCAAGCATATCTCATTATATTGGAGATGTATGATTTCGATATCATCCTAGGGATGGATTGGTTAGTAGGGTATCATGCTACGATGGATTGTTTCCATAAGACCCTTACCTTTAAATTAGAAGAGACACCAGCAGGGGTGTTGTTTCGAGGTGACAGGAGTAATCCTAGTTCGGGGTTCATTTCAGCGTTGAAGGCTTATAGACTCCTGAAGAGTGGATGTGAGGCCTATTTGGCGTTTATCGCGGAGGATAAAAGGTCCCAAGGGGAGGAGGATATCCCAATTGTTTGGGAATTGCCAAATGTTTTTCCGGAGGAGATTCCAGGTTTACCGCCTACTAAAGAGATAGATTTTACTATCGAGCTATTACCGGGGACCGCTCCGATCTCTATTGCACCTTATAGAATGGCTCCGGCGGAATTGGGAGAATTAAAGACACAATTGCAAGAATTGTTGGACAAAGGTTTTCTAAGACCTAGTATTTCGCCATGGGGAGCTCCGGTATTGTTCGTCAAGAAGAAAGATGGTTCAATGAGAATGTGCATAGACTACCGGAGATTGAACCAAGTGACCATCAAGAACAAGTATCCCTTGCCAAGGATAGATGAACTGTTTGATCAATTACAAGGTGCTTCTTACTTTTCGAAGATTGATTTGAGATCCGGTTACCATCAGCTGAGAGTTAGAGAGTCGGATGTATTGAAGATAGCCTTCTGGACAAGATATGGACACTATGAGTTTCTAGTGATGCCATTTGGATTGACTAATGCACCAGCTGTATTCATGGCATTGATGAACAAGATATTCACAGAGTACCTAGACCAATTTGTAGTGGTGTTCATTGATGACATATTGGTGTACTCTGAGACCAAAGAAGAGCATGAAGAACACTTGAAAATAGCATTGCAGCTTCTGAGAGAGAACCAGCTGTATGCAAAACTCAATAAGTGTGAATTTTGGCTAGAGCAAGTGGCGTTTTTGGGGCACATTATCTCCAAGGAAGGATTATCAGTAGACCCATCCAAGATTGAGGCAGTAGTAAAATGGGAAAGACCGAAGAATGTGTCAGAAATCAAAAGTTTTCCAGGATTAGCAGGCTAACAGAAGGTTTGTCCATGGATTTTCGTCTATTGCGTCACCCTTGACGAAGTTGACAAGGAAGAATGTGCCATATGTGTGGTTAAACAAGTGTGAAGATAGCTTCCAAGAGTTGTCACGCCCCCGGACCGAGGCCCTGATAATCAAGTCCTTAATCCGGGGACGCGGCGCGACGGACTAGAAAATTCCGCCCGCACGCGCTAATTATTTTCCCACAGGATTCCGCGGTGAGGATCCCAGACGATCCATCACAACAAATAAATCTAATGCACATCAATAATAATGTTATGCGGAAGCATGTAGCAAAATAAAACTCCATATAACACAAGGTAAATGTACAAGTTCGATATCGAAAGAGAAATATATACATAGCATAACCAAGGTTAATTACAGTTATGAACAAAAGTAGTTTAATTTATACAACCCTGACAAAGCCAATAAAGGCTATTAACAAAATTTCCAAAAATAACTGTTAGTTCCCAAAAAGATGTTATCGATGCCCTCAAACCAAACGTGACGTCTACATGACATCATTTGGTTGCCACTCGGGCTCCACCTGAGGCCCTACTGCCTCCTGCGTACACTCCGCCTCAAAGGCTGCGGGTCTGACATCTGACACCAAACAAGAGAAGTATCAGACACGACGGTCTGGCAGGTGAATAAAACAGATCTGATATACAAGTAATAAATGTCATGTTTAAAATCATAAGGATACTGGTAAAAACAAATCATATATAATGAATAAATCAAATGAATTTATTTCTGTGCAAATGAACTTAAATATCTCAAGCTAACTGACAAATATTCAAATATTGGCAAAACCACATTTAGCTAAATTCTCTATTACCGAAGTACAAGAGCAAACAGAAACGTGGCCACTACCCGTTGGACCGGAACCAAAACAGAGCCGTTGCCACATTAAAGTGGGACGGAAATCAGAAACCGTTGCCACTACTCTCAGAATTAAACCAAAACAAGATCCTTCAAAGCAGCCCCCGGCAGCGACAATGTCGAAGACTTCAAAACTTCGATCAGAGCCTACGGATGGTCTCAAAATACCTCCAAAAGGCCCCCTGCCAAATTTCAAGTCAAACGGACGACGTTTGACCCTTCATCAACTCTCGGGAAGCAAAAATAGGCCTATCGGCGGCGGAGCACCCCGGAATCATGGCATCCAAATTGGAGCTAATGGATCGTCTCAAAATGACTCCAATAGGTCCCCTGTCAAATTTTAGGTCAAACGGACATCGTTTGACCTAGTTTCGAAGCTCGGCACTTTCCTCGAGATGAAATCAAGGCGAGCGTTTGCGGGACCCCAAAAGGCTTCAAAACCCAAACTAAAGCCCATGGTTGGTCCTACTTACTACTCAGGAGGCTCCCTGTCAAATTTCAGGTCAATCGGACATCGGTTGACCACAAGTCAAAGCTCGGCATTTCTCTCATGGCAAAATTAAGGCAAGCGTTTGCGGGGCCCCAAAAGACTTCAAAACTCAAACCAAAGCCTATGGTTGGTCCTATCTGATGCTCAAGAAGCTCCACGTCGAATTTCAGGTCATTCTGACATCGTTTGGCCTAGTTTCAACGCTTGACAAAAAATCGGCAAAACCGCACAACAAAGTCTTCGGCTTTCCAGAAAAATAGGAAGCTTTGTGCTCCGATTTCCGTGGCTTCTCGACGGGATTTCTCCAAGGAAAACAGGCCAATAAATGAGGGGAAATGTCAAGAAAAACACAGGAAGAAAAAGCATCGAAAAAGAGCGAAAAACGGCGAAGATACGGCGACCGGAAGGCGGCCAAAAAATGGGCCCAAGGCCCATGGTCGCCGGCGACCTTGGCCCATGGTCGCCGGCGACCATGGCCCATGGTCGCCAGCCCCATGGTCGCCGGCGACCATGGAATTTCCGGCGACCCAAAAGTCGCCGGAAACCCACTTTTTCGGGTCCTTTTCGCGTTTCGAGTTGATTGGCCCCTGTGATTTTTCCAAAATCTGATTTTTCGTGCATGAAATCCGTCGATCTTCGTCAACATCACGGATTCGCCGCCGAAATCATTGGATGATCATTAGATGCCTCGAAATCGCTAACCGGCCGACAAAGAAAGCACACTTTCTGCCCGCCCGATCGTGAAATCGACAGGACAGATGTTGCCGGCGCGTTGACATTAACCAATGTCTGAAATTGCATCGCCATCCGACATCAAACAACATGTGGATCCACCGGCGATCATCGCAAGAAGAATTCCAAAAGGCGCGGCGCGGCCCGCGACTCTTCAAGCGACTTGGCGGCCAATTAATGAGAATAAATGACCCATTTTATGACAAGTTAATGCGGTCATTAACTCATTATTTTGAACGGCCCAATCAAAAGCAAGCAAATGGGAGTTACAAATCCAATGATTTATGGCATTAAAGCCACGAAACTCCTCCCATGATGGAGATTAAATGCAATCAAAGGCTCATTAATCTCCATCGACCAATCAAATTCAAGGAAAAAGGAGTTACAAAACAAATCATTTAAAACTTGTAACTCCTCCCATTATGAGCATTAATGTATTAAATGCTCATAAACCCTCCTAATGGCCACCAAAAGCCTATAAATAGGAGGGCTTTTCCAAGGAGAAGGGCCAGAGAAAAATTGCTCGGAAAATCCCGAAAGGTCCAGAGAAAAATTGCTCGGAAAATCCCGGAAAATCCAGAGAAATCAGAAGAACCTCTGCCAATTTGAAGAAAAGAAACTCTGCTGCAAGAGCAACTACAAGGTGATTGAAGCACCCTTGGGGGGCCACCCCCCCAAGGACATCCCTTCTTCTACCAACATGGCTAAAACGTGGCTTTTCAGCCCGTTTACTTAGCTTTTTATCGGACATAAGACCTTCTCTTAGTCTTTGTCCTTTAAAAATCTGAGGTTAGAAAGCCGAGCCAAGAATCCAAGCATCGTGTTCTCATCTGCATGGACGATGGAGGAGCCCATACATGACTCGCGACCGTCGATCTGAACGTGTCCCCACAATCGAATGAGGAGTCAGATTCCTTTTCTTGATTTTTATTGTACTTTATTTTTCTTTTAGAGACAAAAATCACAATTCTTGTCTTTCATAATGGATGAGACTTGTAAATCGCCTTTTACGGCAAAATCGCCTTTCACGGCAACAAATGAAATCGCCTTTCACGGCATCAAAAAAAAAACCCTTTGTCTCTTTTCTTAAAATATGTGTGCAATGGAAAACTAGAAAAAGTTTCATTTCCCCTTTCTACTTGTGAAGGTGGATCTTCGGATCACCATTCCTAAATTCCAAGTAGAAAAGTGAAATTGGCATACCCGTACAAAAAAAAAGAGAAAGATGTTGAAACCCTTTATCTTTTCTTCTCCACCCCTCCGCCGCACCCCCGAAAAGACCCGGGGCGGAGGCAGCGGGAGAGAGGGAAGAAATCGGGTCCATCAAGCTGGCACACCCGGTGGGACACGTTCATTTGAGAACATGAACTTAGATTCTTTGGCACCTTTCTAGTTGGTGGCCAATGTTGAATCTTGCATAAAAAAAAAAAACATGAGATGGGATTTTGTTTTTTGGAAATTTCTTTCTTTAAATCTATTTCCAATCTTTCTCCTTCTCGAAAAAAAAATCTTCTCTTGTTTTTTGAATTCAGATCTGAGAAATCTCGATCTCCTCCCTTTTGGACTCAGTGCCCGCAGAAATGTTTGAGCACGTTTTCAGGTTGGGAAAGGGACCGTTTGCTCTCTTTGATGAGTTTAAAAAAAAAATCTGATTTCAAACTTGTCAGATTTTCAAAAAAAAAATCTTCTTTCTTTTGGATCCAAATTTGAGAAATTTTGGTTTTCTTTTCCTTTCTGACTTAGGGCTCGCAGAAATTGTTTGAGCCCCTGTTCAGACGGGGAACGGACCATTCGCTCTCTCTGATGAGTCCACACAAAAAAAAAATCTGATTTCAAACTTGTCAGATTTTCAAAAAAAAAATCTCCTTTCTTTTGGATCCAAATTTGAGAAACTTTGGTATTCTTTTCCTTTCTGACTTAGGGCTCGCAGAAATTGTTTGAGCCCCTGTTCAGACGGGGAACGGACCATCCGCTCTCTCTGATGAGTCCACCAAAAAAAAAAAAAAAAAAAAAAAATCTGATTTCAAACTTGTCAGATTTTCAAAAAAAAAAAAATCTTCTCTCTTTTGGATCCGAATTTGAGAAACTTTGGTTTTCTTTTCCTTTCTGACTTAGGGCTCGCAGAAATTGTTTGAGCCCCTGTTCAGACGGGGAACGGACCATTCGCTCTCTCTGATGAGTCCACAAAAAAAAAAAAAAAAAAAAAAAAAAAAAAAAAAAGGGGGGAGCATTTGAGAACACGAAAGTTTTACCGATTGCGTTCTTTAATCGACGTTGATCTAAGAAAAGCCTTGTCCAGAGTGTGGAGACAGCTAGGCTGTTCTAGGTAAGGGTCCTCCAAACGGGTTCATTAAGTAATCCTACCCTTACCTGGGGGCTGATCTATCAACATTGGTTTCATAAGAACGAATCGTGAGAACTCGAGGTATTCTCAAACCCTAAAAAAAAAAAATTCGTCGATTTTTGGTTCAAACTTGAGAAATCTTGATCTCTTCCTTTCCAGACTCTGTGCTCGCAGAAATGTTGAGCACGTGTTTGGATTGGAACATCATTTGCTCTCCAAAAATCTTCAAAAAAAAAAAAAAAAAAAAAAAAAATCTTCAAAAAAAAAAAAAACTTCCGTCACGTTTGGATTCAAAGTCGAGAAATCTTGACCTCTTTCTCCTCGGATTACTGTGCTCGCAGAAATGTTGAGCACGTGTTTGGGTCGGAACGTCATTTGCTCTCTTTGATGAATCTGATCCTGACGTTTCAAAAAAAAAAAAAAAAAAAACTTCCGTCATTGTTGGGTCCACATTCGAGAAATTCTGGTTATTTCCTTTTCGGATTCTGTGCTCGCAGAAATGTTGAGCACGTTTTCGGATCGGAGTGCCATTTGCTCTCCTTTATGAACCCAACCTTGACCTTTCAAAAATCCCATCTCGTGTCCATTTCAAGGATGCGATTTACAACATCTGTGCCTAGCGGTGCTAGTACGCCCTCTTGGGTCTACTGTATTCGCGACCGACACATTTGTACCCCAACCTTATATCATTTTACCTCGAGTGAGCCTCGTTCCTCGGTAATCTGAATTAAGGTTCACAATTGATTCTAGCAGTCACTGGAACGCTCACTCTGAGTCTTTCATACTTGCGTTTAGAACAATTGTATACTCTATGGCTTTTTTTTGCCTTCTTCATCTTGCTTGGGCCGGGCCTTGACCCCTTGAGCAAATTGAAAAGGAAAAAACCATAGTTGATTTCCATTTATGATCACCACATTCTTGTGATTACTAATGGATCCGGTCTTGTTTCAGAAAGGTTTTTCAAAAAACTAACAATGGCAGCTTCGCTGACAATCACCTTCAACGAGAACAAGTACCAGCTGATGCTTCAAGAGAAGCAAAACAAAAGCGCTCCTAAGCGCCTTGCCAGCGGCCGAAGTGTCACTTCCTTCGGCAACGCACAAGACACCGGGTCGACCCCCTCTCCCCGGTCCATCATCTTTGGGTCGCTGGGACCTTTCCCACTTCCCGCAGAAGAAACAACTCCTGCCAAGAAGCAGAGAACAGCCCCTGGGCTCGTCACTACTGTGACACCAAGGGCAACCGCCAAGAAGACTGAAGCCCGCGACAACCTCGCGAAGTCTCAGACTGCAAGAAACCAGGTCTACCTCAAGACTTGGTCCCCAAGACCTTCTCCAAAACAAAGGAGGTCCCAAAGATCTGCAAGGCCAGCATACCTGGCCCCACTCAAGGAGAACCGGTTCTACCCTCTCTCGTACACGAAAGAGGAGAAACCAGCCCTCCACCAAACAAAATCCGCCCAGCACGAGCCGGCTTATTCCTATAAGCCCAAGATCAAGTCGTGCATCATCAGGCCTCAGCAAGAACCTGTCAAGGCTCGTATTCCTGCAACTCGGCCCTTCATCTCAACAGGGGCCGAGCTCGCCAAATTTAAAGCTTCGCTGCGACAGGCTAAGGACCGCATCCAGATCCTGTCCTTGCCGAATTACAAAGAAGACAAGCTCGGCTGCTGCGCGCGAGGGACCACCTCCTTCGTGGCTAGAGCACAGCCCGAGCTAACCGAAGCTCAAATCGCTCGTCGTATGCGTCGCCGCGCGGCGTATCGGCAAAAGAGACTAGAAAAGCAAAGAGCTCAGCACTCCACGCTCCAGGTCTCTCAAACATGGGTCGAAAAAGAAGCACCCAACCAAGTTGCTACTGTCCATATGGTTGGCAAAACCAGAAGGCGCCAGAAGTCAGCAACAAAAATCCATGTCAAGCGACCGGTGACTCGCAGCGTCTCCCGGGGCGCGAAAACATAGAGAAGATTCTCCCACTCCTTCAAGTCAAGGACACCGGAGTAATCACTCTTCGAGCTCTTCATCCAAAAGAATGAGCTCCAGCTCAGCCACCAAGACGATATCCTCATTCGACTCTCGAAGGATGAACGTCTTAGTCACAAATGCTGAGCAACCTCCGCCGCAAGATGACGTAGCCACACGCATCCAGCAGCTGGAGCAGGGACAGCAGAGGATAGAAGCTCTTATGGAGAACTTACTTCTTACCCTCCAACGTCCACTGAATAATGAAAATGAAGCTCCTCCAAGTCACCATGAGGAGGAGGTAAATGAGTCACGCGCCCTTACCAAAAAGGACGTTGACGATATCCTCGCCAAAGCAAAAGAAGAGGATTCACTAAAGGAACACGGAATCAAGCCGCCATATCCCTTATGGATGGACTCGGTACCGTTTCCTACCAAATTCAAACAGCCCACTCTCCAAACATATACGGGGAAGGGCTCGGCCAGACAACATGTCATCCATTTCAAGATCCTGACGGGAGCCATCGCGGATCAAGACGCCCTCAAGATCCGTCTCTTCGCAAGTACCCTAAAAGGTACGGCCTTTGATTGGTACTCCACTCTTCAGGAGGACTCTATCCAAAACTGGGCCATGATGGAAACACGCTTCCTAACTCACTTCAAAGGTGAGGATCATCCTGTGACAATGGCTCAACTCTGCAGCCTAAAACAGGGAGAGAATGAGTCGACATACGACTACATTCACAAATGGAAGGCAATGGCGTACAAATGTTCAGACGTACTGCCACAAACGTCGCTGGTCGACATCTGCCGTAACAACATGAGAGCAAAAATACGCTCCATGATTATCGGCAACAAATCAAAGAATCTGGGAGAACTCCTAGAAGCATCAATGGAGGCTGAGACGGTGATCAAAGACCTCAGCAGTCAGAAATCATCAAAGAAAGAGCCGACCACCATTGCAACCTCGAAGCAAAAGAAAAAGAGGTTCTCAATGTGCAAACCAAGTCAGCTCCGCAGCCACCAAAGAAAGCTGAAAACAAAGGTGCAGGTAAGAGACCTGAACTCTCTGATGCCTTTAAAGAACGAGTAGAAAAGAAATACCCGTTCGATGAAGATGTCGAAGAAATCTTCGAGGCTCTCTTGGCAAACGGGAAGCTCACCCTGCCTGAACCCAAAAGACCAGGAGATGTTGGCAAAACCAACGATCCCCGGTACTGTCCATACCACCAGATGATCTCGCATCCTCTCAACCAGTGTTTCGTTGTGAGAGAAAAGATCAACGAGATGTGGAAAAACGGAGTCATCACCTTTGATAAAAACTATGGGTCTGCCTCCGTCAACATGGTGTCATACGGACAAACACAAAAGTCACCAAAGAAGAAGGTCACTACTTCCTTCAAGGTGATAAAAATGGCTCAAACATCCCAAGAGCTAGTCCCGTGCCCAACACCAGATGGACAACCCATATGGGTACATCCCGATCTCCTGGAAGATGAAAACTGGGAGATCGTGAAAACAAAGCCAACCGCTCGACAGCGAAGGCAAGCCAGGAGACAACTCCGCAAGCTTAAACAGCAGGAGAAAGCTCAACCAAAACAAGAAGTTCCTGAAAAGACAGAAACTTCCCCTACCCCTTCACTGGGGGCAGCAGAAAAGTCTCCTTCCGAGACTTCGAGGCCGGCAAGGAAATTCACCCTTGGTGATTTCATGCCATTACTACTCAAAACTGAAGACATGCAGGGGGCATTATACTCTTGCAATTCAGTAGTTGGATTCCCCATGGATGGGTACGAGTCCAGTGACACCGCCAGTGACACCGATGAATGGGAGGAATCCCTTGAAACAGGAGAATACCTCTCCGACGAGGAATGGATCCCTGAATCCCATCTCATGCCGGTGATCTGGTATAACCCTTTACAACCACAGGGATCTTGGTCTGATGATGAAGGAGACCAAGAGGTTGTTCAGGAAAATGCTGTTGACACAGCACCTGCCAATGCTCCGATAGAACCCGATCAGGAGGAACTACAAGGAGTAGATGAAGAAGAAGATCTGGCTCCTATGCCTGATCTCGAAGAATATGCAAGGATCTTGCAGCGTCTTGCCATAGAGCAAGGACAAGATCACATCAATCAGCTTCATCGCAATCCAGAACCGGTGGTCCCGGAAAATCTACAGGAGTCCCCTCCAGTAACTCCTGAAAATGAAGAAAACTGCTGGGTGGATGATCCCCTTACATCAGAGGACGAATCTGACTCCCAACAATCCGTTACGGGCATGTTTCCTATTGCTTGCAATGCGATAGTTCGAGACGACAGCGCCTCTGGAGCTTCTGAAACTGTCACATCAGAGTACAGACTTCTCTTCTGGCTGACAGAGTACAGACCTTGAAGACGTCTCTACCGATGAAGTCTACCCAGTCAACTGGTCCCAGATGCCCAACCATGGGTGATGTCTGGACCGATGAAATTGTAAACAAAAGAAGACAAATTGCTGGACGCTGTTCAGGACTTGTTCCCGGAAAATGCTCCATGCAATGCAGTCACTGAGGATGGTAATGTTGACACAGAAGCATCTTCAGTAAATGAAAAGGATCAGCCCCTTGATCCCGAGGGTGGACTTCCGAATGAAGAATCGTCTCCAGAAGCTCTCGAAGTTGGCAAAGGTACCCGCTCTGGCCGGGATTACCCACAAAAACTAACAACTCTAACCTTCTTCTCTTATGTAAATCCTTTGGACAGAATGTAAACGCCCCAAGTGGCAACATTAATGAAAATGCAGGCCCTAAGGAGGCTTTCAAGTATGACTTGATTGAGC